>JBAGKK010006877.1:0-31195 GCA_037177015.1 Euceroptres primus | reverse complement strand
CACAAAATCTGGTCTTCTGCGGCCAGGTTATAAACTGTCCAGGGTTTTCCTCGAAATTTCCAAAATCAATCAAAAATGATTGAGCAATGAGATTAGGCATTTCATCACTCTCATTATAATTAAAATCTATTATAATTAAAAAATTTAATTAAAAATCAATGATTAGATTCAGATTAATATCAGCGGAAAGCTTGAATCTTCTATTTTCTCTTAGTACTTTCAGAAAATGATTCGGTTAAATATATCGCTTGGGAATTATGGTAGAAGAAGCGAGCAACAGATTGAGCAAGTTTTCTGGCCCTTTTCCCCACGCATTTGAAATTGTTGGACCATGGTATACCCTGCTTGGTGCCTTTTATTTGACGACTAAGGCCCTTGCGGGCCTCCTGATCAATATGTCATTGAATCAGATGTTTCAGCCCCGAATATGAGCCTTCATCAGTGATTTATTTCTGAAATATAAGTACAAAGAAAAAATATTGTTTATTTGTGGAAAGATATAATTTTGTAATAAATAATTTTTTGAAGATGTAAATTAAGGCAAAAAAATATAACTCTTAAGTGATTAAAAATTGTAGAACAATTGTAAATTAAGAAAAGACCAATTTTTTTTCTTTTCGTAATTTACAATTGTTCTACAATTTTTAATCACTTAAGAGTTATATTTTTTGCCTTAATTTACATCTTCAAAAAATTATTTATTACAAAATTATATCTTTCCACAAACAAACAATATTTTTTCTTTGTACTTATATTTTAGAAATAAATCTCTGACGAGAGCCCATATTCGAGGCCAAAACGTCTGATTCAATGACGTACTGATTTTATTATTTGTGACCCTAAAGCCAATTTTACCATCAACATCTAAATACACTGATCGGTGGATCAAGAGCCCATGTATCGAGGACCACCCTCATGGTCGTTCACGCTTCACTGATTCTGTCCTTCGCCTCTGAGCGTCCCGCGACGGCCCCATCGCTCGGGCAGTCAGGGCCGCCAGACGTTGTTTACATCACGACACTCTACGCATTTACTTTTGTACGTTCAGAGACTATATACGCGCTCCTGAAGACTGCTGGCTCGAATAGCATTGAGTCGAGGACCGTCTACCCCCGAGCCCGGCTCTCGATCCACCAATGAGTGTACTATTTTACTTGAGGGTCGATACAAGTCCTTTCTTCAACATTATTAACAAATTATACACTAACGGTCAGAATTGTCCGTCCACCTATTTTTCGTAAACCGCAAAAATTGTCCTAATTTTGATAATCTACAAGATGAAATTTTTTCGTCAAACTAGTACGAAAGTTAGAAATATAAAACTCTGCATTGAATCAGGGTGTCTAGCGTTTCTTCTCAAAAAATTCCAGGACTTTTCCAGGTTTTCCAGGTTTATCTTTAATAAAATACTATTATTTTACAGTAAAAAGATGTATAAATTCATTTAGTAGCCTAATTAAATAAATTAGTGGGCCTTCTAAGTGAATCAGTAATTTTCTACAAAAGCTTTTACTAAAGCAATTGATAAACGACTTCTCATTATTTCATTTGAAGAAAACTACTAATTCAGATGTAGAAAGATAAGAATTCCAGAATTATGAGTAAAATTTAAGGACTATTCCAGGTTTTCCCAGGTAAACAAAATTCAAGAACTTTTCCAGATTTTCCCAGATAAACAAAATTCAAGGATTTTTCCAGGTTTTCAAGAATTTCCAGGACGCTAGACACCCTTAAATTAAATAAGCCCAAGTTGAAGTGATTTTGTCAATTCTATAAGAAAATGTTGCAAAAAACTATATTTTTAAATGCAAAATTTGCAGTAACTTACACAATAATTAACAGTTTTTAATTTTCTGGAGTTCATTTTAAAAATAAATCTCCACAGAATTTCATGAATGTATGAGAACTCTCCAAAAAACTGAACTGAACCAATCTTTTATCTCGATTCTGACGAAGACTGAACTTGTTACATATAAGTTGTAAAACCTTAAAAATGTATATTTAAAAAAATATTAAAAATCATTATATATTAGATTTTAATAAATTTTATTGGAATATTTTGGAATATTGAGTTCTATATACTTTTTTAATTACATTTTTGAGAACACGCTTTACTTAAAATTTTAGAATTTTTTTGTACCAACTTCAATCTTTGGCAGAACCAAGAGAAAAAATTGGAGAGTTCTCCTTATATGTTCATGAAATTCAATGAAAATTTATCTATAAAGTAAGCCCAAGAAAATTAAAAAATGTTAATTATTTCATAAGTTATTGGCAGTTTTATAAAATATCGAAAAATGTCTTATTTTTGTAATATATTCCTATAGAATTGATTAAATCACTTCAATTTGGGCTAATTTAATGCAGAATTTTAGTAGCTTTCGAACTATTTTGAGGAAAAATTTTCATTTTGTAGATTATAAAAATTAAAACTTATGCGCCTCACAAAAAAATAGATGGACTTACAATTTTGACTGGTAGTGTAGTGCGAGTTAATATCGATTATATCATATAGGATTTTAAGTATCAGCAATTATTCAATTATGTATATTATAAAACTGTGCTTGTACATACTTGAAAACAATAGAAATCTGAGTAACGGGATGGTTTGTATCAAGAGCAGCGACGGTAATTTTGTTGCCTAGCACTTGAAGATCAGGAGCTGGTAATGAAGCTTGGGTAGCTGCAGCAAGTGCATAGTGTCTGACCTAAAATGAGAAATACTTCAATAGTTTTACTTAAAAAAAAATTATTTTGTACTACTGAGTAAGAAAATAAAACATGACATCTGCACACAAATCTAGTCAAGAATATTTATAGGTTATGAACAAAAACTCTGTTTTTCTTGTCGTTAAAACGTTGTATTCTCAAAGGTCACAAATATAGGGACATATTTTCTTAAAAATATAGATATTCAAATGTAAATTAAATAAAAATTTGACTTATTTGACAAATTTCTGACAGTCCACAACTACTAAATGTGATTGAGTGACTAAAAGGCGTGCCAATTTTAAACAACCGCTGTTAGATAACTGTGTCTTATAACTTAGTTCCGTATTATAAACATGATAAATAATTGAATATTTTCATTAATATACAGATATATTATTCGTTTTAGAGTAAATTTCAAGTTTATAGACCGAGGTTTTACATAACACCTGACGACATGCACAACTCTAAGGATTAAAAGGGTTGTGACACTTGAAATAATTATCACTTGATTGATATTGAGTAAACAGAAATTGTAAGCTTTTCTTACCGAGGCATTTCGTAAAATAGGATTCCGCACTGCTGAGCAAGCCATTTTTTCTGTTTTCCAAAAACACCTAGACACTTTGTAAAAAATGTCTTTTCGGGTCTAAAAGGGCGCAAGACCGCGAGATGTCTCTGCAGTACTTCCACAGCGCATGCGCTTTAATCCTATCAAAACGCGAAATTTAAAAATTCTTAAAAAAATCATTTCCAAATATTTTTTTTCGTTCATTTTGATCTTTGGTTCAAATTAATCTAATTAATTATTAATTTTAGTTTTAAACAGAACTTAAACCTATATCCGGTTCGAGGTAGATTTTTTCTTCTTGAAATATTAAGACGAAAGAACAGGTCTCAAGAAAACATTTAAGTACACGTTTAAGAATTGCAATATTACTATTGACAATAAAGTACAATAATAATAAATAACATAATAATGCATAATAAATTGTAAAAGAAAAGAGTATTTTTCAAGAAAAAAATTTGAAACTTCAAAAATTAGATTAAAAATTTTATTTTGAAGCGAATTTTTTTCTTATCGCTTTTTACCATATTTTAAAAAATAACACGATTTCAATGAATGAATGATGATGTTTTTTCTTAGAAAAGTAAATAATATAATTAATAGTAATATTTCAATTCTTGAAATTATAATTAAATATGTTTTTCCGAGACCTGCATTTTTCGAGCCAATTCTTTAAATCTGCAAAGCCTGAATTTGTTTGGGCTAAAGGTATATAATAAATGAAATGACAGTTTTAGGGAGAGAATATTATTTTGGTCTCTTTACTTAATGCTGCATTCTATGTGGTATTACTTACAATTAATAAACCTGATACAAATATATCCTGTGCCGCGTTTTGTACTCGTAAATATTTTATTATTCTTTTACGTTTTGTTCTTTTTTGTTTTATCGAAAATTCTAGCTATCCTTTCGATCAAGGGATAACAATTTTACCATTTTACTCTGACCTTCCTTCAAATAAAATGCCACACATAGAATAAACAATTTAAAATATGTAATAAGTAATTTAACTTTTTTTTTTTGAAATTTTTTCAGAATAAAATAGTAACGTTGTAGATCCTTGCAAACTACATCTAGTGAAGTATTATTTCCAATCACTTGAAAGTTCCATGCACAATAATCGCAATGCAATCGATTAAACGAGGTTTTATACATTAAACACATAATTCTAAATAAATTAATATCATAATATCACACTTAGTTGTATAAATGGATTTTACACCTAGGATTCTAAAGTATCGCAATAATAGTAATATACATTGTTGAAAAATTATGCTTAAACTTATTTATAATTTGCTAATATTTTTAAGATAATAATATACGTTGTTAACAATGCGTTTGAGCATTACACGTGAGAGAGAGAATTATATGGTATCACATGGAAGTTAACTGAATGTAATTTAAAGCATTTTTTAAATTACTCAGTACCTAGTATCTACATTAATTTATTAACAAGTGGTTACTAAAAATGGTCAGCTACCAATTATAATATTTGAAATGAAAAATTTACAAACTTGATTCTCGTTGAACATTTTTTATTTTTTTTTTTTTGCAATCTTTAGCAAAAAAATGTAGATTACAACACTTTGAAATACAATTTTTTGAACCGAAATATGTACAAATTTTCTGTAAGCTCACTGCCTTTGACCATTTCTCGGTGAAAATATAGGCGTTTAAAAACGAAGATTATAATTATAATCAGGTGCCTAATTGTTTGGCACAAAAGTTATACAATATTTTAGATCTTTGGTATCGACAGATGGCAAACGTAAAATTATAATGATATAAAATCCTGAAACTTGGAAGCTAAGCATACATCATTTTACAATGAGTTACAGATCCTGCATTTGCAAATCATAAATTGCTATTTTAAAGAAGTCATCAACTTGCAATCAGGGACTGACACAAAATTAAGGGGAATTTTTTGAAATTTTCCAATAATTTTGACGAACAGTAAAAAAATTGATTTAAAACGAGGTTGAGCAGAACAAGTGGACCAAACATAAGCGTTTTACCGAGCAATCATATTAAAATTAAATTTCAGTTTAGTTTTATTCCGATCGACACAAAACTAATTAGTTTTATTTCGAGTTTCGTATCAAATGGCATACAAATAAAGTGTGACTTGATTTTAAGATAACTGCTCGGTAGAACCTTTATTTCCGGTCCACTTGTTTTGCTCATCCTATTTTTTAATCAAATTATTCACAATTTGGCAAAATTATTGAAAAAATTCAAAAAAATTCAGAACGGTCCCTATTTGTAATTCTATATTGTATAAAGTAACTGCATAAAACTTATTCAGTTTGTATTTGTAAATATTTTCCTGATTGCAATGCAACAACTGTTTTATTGGATAATTGTAAGATATATTGCAGATACGACCTTGCATATCCAACATGTACAAGATTGTGCGTACCTACAGTGACTAGAATGAAGGAAGTAATATTATAAACTTTTATCACCATACACATATACTTAAGACTACTGTTAGGCATTCTGATTGAAGTAATTTTATGGCTATACAGTCCTGGATAACCCTCTCATGGTTACAATTATTGTACCTAAAAAGTATGCGTCTCGTCTGTCTTATTTTGTATAAAGAGAATGTTTTTTTTAAATATATATGTATCTATATACAATAAAACGAGAAATGTATTGTCATATTTTGTTACAAAATTTTATGACCAACGAAGTAAGAATCTGCCATGCTTAAAACGATAATACAATTTCGAATGTTAATTTTAATTGGCAGTTTCTTTTAATTTTTTTTCGAACGTTTCATTTCAATGGCTAAAACGTAATAAAAACACTTGTTAAAGTTGCAGTACCGATCAAAATTGTGCGTCCATCTGTTTTTCGTAAGACGCACAAGTTCTTCTAATTTCGATAATCTACAAGATGAGATTATTTTCTCAAAATAATGTACAGTCAAATTCTGCTTTAAATAAGTCCAAGTTTGAAGTGATTTTTGTTCTGTAAGAAAATTTTGCTAAAATAGTGCATTTTATAAAAAGCCGAAAAATACACTATTTTTGCAAATTAATATTTTCTTATATAATTGACTAAAACACTTCAACTTGGACTTATTCAATGCAGTATTTTATTAGCTTTCTTACTATTTTGAGGAAAAAATTTCATCTTGTAGATTATCAAAATTAGACGAAAAAACGCACAATCCTGACCAGCAGTATATTTTGGTATCCAGGACTACAATATTACAATAGTTATTAGATTGCGAAGTAAGTCACGAAAGTTAAAGAGCAAATTTCATTGGGACTATAATCCCTCAATAGAAGAATATAAGTCAGAAGTTAAATAACAATTTTTGTTAACATATACATTTTATCACGGACGTCGTATTAAATCACTTTTACTACTCGAATACTCCTACCTTCTAGCAACTTTATTTTGACAAAGATTCTCATTTTCTCCTAAATGATATACGAAAAATACTTTTCATTAAATCGGCTAAAACATTTGAAAAAGATTTTTATTTTATGTTTTTTTTGTTTTGTTATTTTAATGTAGAATAGTAAAGAATTCGACTTTAGTGCATAAAACCAAATATATACAATAAATTGTCTGACAGAGAATTTGTTGCAGATATTTATTCATGGCTACCTTCTTTTGATGGCAGACTTCACAAATCTTGTTTCTGCATTCAAGGCACCAGAATAATTCAAAGCATTGAACGCAGAAAATTTTTCGTTTCTATCAGAAAGAAGATCACAGATTATGAGCTTCTTTAGATTTTGCTTTCTATCTTTGTGAATAAATTTCAGAAAATTTTTCGTTTCTATCAGAAAGAAGATCACAGATTATGGGCTTCTTTAGATTTTGCTTTCTATCTTTGTAAGTAATTTTCTAAAGCTATTGCCTAATAATAAAGAGATAACGACTTTGATATTAACTTCGAACTTAAGATAAATGGAAAGAAAATCTTATTTTTCTCGACAAACAAAGTCTTTCATATGCTGCAATTTTCAAAGAATAAAAAGAGCATAAAAAAGTCTACTTATAACTAAATGCGCATTGTGATAAAAAAATCTTAATAACTAGAAAAAAACTTCTAATAACTTAATATTAATAAATAATCCTTGACAGGATAATTTTCTTCGTGATGCTTATGAACAGTAGCCACAATAAATTACTAAAAAATGCATAATACTAATTATTTCAATAAAATTTTATCTAAAAAACTAGATTACCTACAATTTATGATCTCGATTCCTTAAAACAATGTAATGAAAAATAAAAAACACAGGTATATAAATATACAAAAATTATGCAGACTTTTGACTTAAAATCTGAAATTTCTTTGTTGAGCTTATTTACCTTGAATGGCACAAGCGTCTAATGTTAACAGTCTATATCCTTTGCAAACTGCTTTTTTCTCTCTTTTGTCATCTTTTTTATATTATTCTAATGCGGTACGCATCAATCTACATTGTTAATAAATAATGAAGAGAGTATAATATTTTATCAGAAAATACCTCTAGAAATTTTGTTTCAAGCTCAAAATCATTAAATTCCAACATAAAAATGAATGGTCAAATAACATAAAAATTATAAATAAAAATACAATAAAATATAATAAAAATAAAGTAAAAAATCTGAAGCTCAATTCACTTTTATAATTTAATTGGCTGACTAAATTGTATGAGGCAAACAAAGTAGTCCAGTAAAAATATAGAAACAAAAGGGTGGACCCGAAATATTTTTACCATAAGCATTTCCTGTGTAATTATTAACAAAATAACGTTTTGAAAAATATGAAAACTATTCATTTTGGACAAAAGTTTACGAGGGGTTAACCACTAGCAATTTTCATGTATACCTGAATTCAAGAATTCAGAAGAATTCAAGAAATTTAAAAGAATTCTAGGAATTCAAAAAATTTGAAAGAATTCGAGGTAAATTCAAAATAATTCAAAGGAATAATTCCAAGAATTCAAAACAATTCAAAATAAGAATACAAAATGAATTCAAAAGATTTCAAAGAATTCGAAAGAATTCAAGGTGAATTTAATAGAATAATTCAAAGAATTAAAAATACAAGGTGAATTCAAAATAATTCAAGGAATTCAAAGGAATAATTCCAAGAATTCAAGAAATTCAAGGTGAATTCAAGACAATTCAAAATAAGAATACACGATCAATTCAAAAGAATAATTCTAAAAATACAAAAAATTCAAGGTGAATTCAGAAGAATTCAAAAGGATCCAAGGAATTCAAAGATTCCAAAGAATTCAAAATAAGAATACAAGATGAATTCAAAGAATTCAGGAAGAGGTGTACATATTAATTCAGTAGTGGTTAATCCCTCGAAAGTTTTTTTGTTTTCAATTACAAATATTTTATTTTTGTACTACGAAGAAATTTATCAAACCACTTGTATTAAAAATGTAAAACCCTTTCATAATAAAAGTTTTGCTTTTAATTGAATTTTTCATGGTGAAAATTTTCGAAAATAGTAAATTAAAAAATTTCACAATTATTTAAAATGACAATGAAAATTCCAATTAATTAAAGATTAGGAGACAATTTTTCCGAAAATTCCTGACTGTTTCTCAGGAAATTCCCAACTGATTCCTGGAGATTTTAAGGGAAAATTTTCACGTAGTTTGTCACGCTTTTTATTATATTATACTTTATTATATTATGTTTTAGTTAATAAAAAGACTTTTCCCCAAAAGTGGATTTTTAAAACGTTTTTCAGGACTTCATTCTCACATGAATCACAGAGGAAATGCTCATTCTGCAATTGTTTTCGGGTGCAAAAGTATTTCCAATTTCCACCAGACTAAGAAGCTAAATTATTTTTAAATTGCGAATGAATTTATAGGGCAAAAATATGATTACGCTAGTCAGTAGTACCCGGAATAATGATGATAACCAGATCTAGGAGGATGATAAGGTGCAGGACTTACAGGATACGTCGAATTATATCCTGGAAGTGGAGGAGGCGGAGAAAGAATTCGACCTTCAACAGCATCAGGTACCACGTGTGGAGTAGAAGAACCAGGCGGTTGTGGACTCGTAATTAATCGAGCACCAGGTCCATGTAAATGATGAGATCTCGAGAGGCTCAAATCCACGCTGTGTCTGCCTCCAGGTGTTAAATCTAGACTAACTACCCTCAAAACGTCGCTGTGAGGATAAGGTGGTGGCGGAGGTGGTGGAGGCGACAATGAATATCCACCTGTCCGACTGAGATCTACACTTTGACGATCTGAAATTTCGTACAAATGATGATGATGGTACCTCGTATTTTGCACTTGAGCACCGAAGCTGTGATGAAATCCCCTTGCAGACATGTCCAATCCTTGCAACTCTCCATTATTAAGAACAAGTGGCTCGAAATTCGTCCTCTCTCTTCCAAATTCAGAATCAAGAGTGTCGTACTTGTAGGACGTTGACAGATCCAACTGCAGAGGCTTTTCTTTAACAGATAAGCTCAAGTTTTGAGCAACTGAATCCCCTTCATCGCTGGATAAATTATCCGTTGGTACTTGATGATGGTGATGATGATGTATATCTTGGTAGCGAGGATTTGGGGTCGCTGATGGTGACGTTAAATCGTCCTGCTGCACGTGAATGTAAGAGTTTGGTGAAGAAACGCGGGGTAATTCTTCATGGTGAAGATACTGCTCGATGTTATGAGATCTGCTAGCAGTCATGTAATCGACAGGTCGATGGAGATGGTAGTCTAAATGCAAATGATTCGGAGGAGTGTGTCTACTGTCTGGTGTTGGCGATGGTGATATGAGATCCTCTTGATGTTGCATATACGAATCGAGATGACCATCAGGTGACCTTTGCGGCATCGGTGATTGCAGATGGTTCGAGATAGAATACAAGTTTGTTTCGCGATCATTGTCATTTAGAATAGGACTGGAGACTCCTCCTATATCTCGTTCAGCTGCATCCAAAGCAGCTTCTACCAAGAGACTTGCACTTGCACTTTCTGTACGTCTGTAAATGCTCATTCCCAACTTGTTGCCGTTCGACATCACTTCTTCCTCTTCCTCGTCCTCATCTTCCTTTCTGCTGTCCTCAAATTCGTAAACGTCTTGCGTGACAGGCGATTCGGAAAGGTGATTGTTAGGCATGTCCATTGTTGGTGGATTGAATTCACCCATCCATTTTTTGCTACCTTTACTTTGCATTCTTGAAGTCCCATAGAGATCAATCTCCGGACGAATATTTTCTAGCGGAGACTCCACAGGATTCGACATTGCCATTGACTGATGAGCTGGAGGAGTGGGTATATCACGGTCTACTTTTAATTTAATGGCACCTCCTTCATTTGAAAATTCTACTGAACTAGGCTGAGCGAGATTTTGGCTAGATTCAGTTTTCAGACTGTTTTCTGAACTACATTGGTCTGGAGAAGGTAAACTATTGCTGTAATCCTGAAGCAAATAAATACAATCAACATTAAGTGAAGAAAACAATTAAAGGTTGAATTACAAGAAATTATTATTACTATTTTTTTATATAATTACGGTTATTATGTTATATGAATGACAGAGAATTTCATTGGAATATTGGAATATGTGTCGCTAAAATTAAAAAATTACGTGCTGAGTATATCTCGATCCTTAGAAGACAGTTTTTTAATACGAAAAGTTTTGTATTGTGAATTTAAATGTTTGAAAAAGTTTCTTAAAGCGACGGGTCATGTGATATTTTCTAAGGTACGTATCTCGCTTCACTTTTGCTATCCCATATGCATAGAAATCACTGTCATTATCATTATTTTCTAATGCAATTTCTTTATTCATTCATGTTTTTTTATTTTTCCAATATATTGCTATATGTTCTAAAAAATCAGTCTTTCTCATGAGTTAAAAATAAAGATGATTCATCATCAAAAGTTTTTTGGAAAATTTGGTTGTGGTAATTTAAAATTGCTTGTATCTTGTATCTTGCTTTACTAACTTTAATTAATTATAATTAAAGAGTAGCATGCCATAAAGGCCTAACCCTTACATGTTTATTTCTCAAATTATTATATTACTACATTCTAAAAGATTAAGCAATTTTCATGAGCTAAAATAAAAAATTAAAAGTTATATATTGAATATGATAATGATTAGGATTTATAAAATAACAGGCGGAAGTACAGATTCGGAATCTCTCAACAAAATGTCATTTTATTAAATTATATATATGCAAGGTATTTCTAGAGATTTCAAGGAATTTTACAAGATTTTATAGGGTCTCTCCAATGATTTCAACGATTTTAATGGATTTAAAAAATGTCGAGGGAATTCAAAAGTTTTCAAAGAATTTTAAAAACTTCAGTGTATTTTTAAAAATTTCAAGAAAATTCAACAGATTTTAAAAATTTCAAAGGATTTCAAAGAGTTTTGTACGATTTTCAAAAATTCCAAGCGATTTCTAGAGGTTTCAAAGGATTTAATACATGTCAGGGAATTTCAGAAGATTTAAAGGTTTTTAAAGATTTTAAGGACTTCAAATAATTTCACCAGATTTATGGAAACTTTTAGAATCTCCAAGAATTTCAAAGATTTTAATGGATTTTAATAATTTTAAGGGAATTTAAAAGATTTGAAAGGATTTTAGGTTATTTTAAAAGATCTTGATTTGACAATTTTGGATGCTTGATTTTCTCTCAATAAACACTAATAAATTTTCAAGTTCGTGTTTCTTGCAAGAAATTCTATCATTGATAAATAAATAAATTGATAAATAACGTGATGTAGTTTATGAATAGCTCCTTAATAACTTCATAAATATTGATTCAACATTTTGAATTCGCATTAAAATTTATTTTGCTCTTGAACATCAGAAATTACACGCGCGTGTAGCGCGCGATTGATTATGCCAGTAATTATATAATATTAGGTCTTTTACCTGAGAACTTGTTCTATTCATTCTTGGCGACTTTCCTCTACCAATTTCTTCCACTAGACCTCCACTGTAAGCGTCAAAGGTGTATGCAACCGATCGTTCAATCTTAGGCATCATTTCTTCCGAAAGACCGTGTACCTTCTTGTAGTGAAATTGTAGGCACTGTTTTGTGGTAAAGGCAGCTTTGCAACTGCTTTCTTTACACCTGAAGAGAAAAAAAAAACCCAATGAGTAAATAAATTTACGGGATCAATATTTATTTTCTTTTTCGTGACCCTATAACCACAAGGTTCTATTTTGAATTTTGGAAGCCATTTGATTCTCTCTTGTTTCTATGTGAAGTAATAAAAAACAAATGAGAATCAAGTGACTTCCAAAATACAAAATAGAACCTTGTGATTCTAGCGTCACGTTTTATCAGAAGCGTTACGTGTTTACTCACTTAAATGGTTTGACTCCACTGTGAGTCAGCATGTGAATTTTCAAGTTACTCTTATTTTGAAACATTTTCCCACATCGATCACAGGTAGCTGCTCCAACAACATCTTTGTGGTGAACTTCTTTCATGTGACGTTGAAGGGCAGCACGTGAACCCAAGAGTTTCAAACATATTTTGCATTGAAACTCTCTAAGTACTTCAGACATGTCTACAACATAATAAAAACGGTTTATAAAATAACCAAATAATTAACGGCAGAACATGTTGACGCTGTTAACTGTTAACATCAGATACTTAAATTAATAGATAGGCAAACAGAAATTCATATTACCGCTGTGCATTCGTTTGATGTGTACTTTCAGCTTCTGTGGTTGGCAGAATTTGCGACCACAAAAATCACACAAGGGCCTAGAACGTTGCGGATTCTGGGAACATCCGTACGTTCTGTGCATTTCAAGGTAATTTAACCTTAAGAAGAACTTCTTACAATACTGGCACTGGTAGGCACCACGTCCTGCATGGAGTTCAGCCGCATGTTTCATAATGTTATCCTTGCCCAAAACAGCAGCACCACACACCTTTGATAAAGTAATTCAATCTTCAGTCAAGTATTCAATAGAAAATTGCATTTTGTAAAATTGGTTGTTATTGGAAACAATTTTACTCACCTTGCAATGATATTTCCTAATGGTAAGACTATAGTTTGTATCGTGAAAAATACAGCAGTGAAGACGATAATAAATTGGATGAGCGAAGTTCAAATTGCAGCCTCCACAATCTAAACAGAATTTTATAATGCTTTTATTCACTTGCATTTATGACAATGTTATCCACCACTTTTATTGTATTATTTAGATTATTTTCATTTACTTCATTACAAATAATTACAGGGATCACAACGGTACAGTGGTTCGATTTTTTAGAAAATAAGGAGAATTTTTTTGCTAATACCAGGGAAGTCGATAAATATGAATGAATGCAAAACTTTTATAACAAAACTCAAATTCAATTACCAAACAAAATCATCTTTCAACCTTAGATGGTAAATTTCATTGTCGTTTAACCAGAAAGAGGAAAAAAATTTCTTAGTTAATCTTTTGATGGCTACAACTAAACCAGCAATTAAATTATAAAAAATTATCAAAGGTTCTATAACATTCACAAAAAATAATTTTAGGGATACTTTCAAGTTAACGAAAAAAAGAAATTCCTACAGCAAATATTTCCAAACAAAAAATTTGCCTACTCTAAAAATTAACGACATATAAAATTTTTCGGCTGTTATAATATTCCCTAGAATTTTCTAAAATCCTTCATGAAATCTTCTGGACTTTCCGACCTTTTAGAATCTTTTAAAATATTTTTAATTTTCCATATACTTGTAGATTCGTTAAATCTTCTGAAATTTCTTAAAATACTCTACTATCAGAATTTATATTTTTTAGAATGTTTTAGAATCTTCCAGAGACTTCCTGATTCTTCCAAAATCTTCTGATACTTTCTAGGGCTTTCTAAAATCTTCCAGAATCTTTTAAACTTTTACACAGATATCTAGATTTTTTGAGAATCTTGTAAAATCTTCAAAAATACCCCAAAATAATTTTCCAAAATATTCTACACTATTTCAGAATCTTTTAGAATCCTCAAAAATGTTTAGAATTCTGCCATAAACTTCTAAAATATCTCTAATCTCTCCTCGATTTTTTTCAAGGCTTTCAAAAAATCTACAGAATTTTAGGAAGATTAGAACAGTTTAGAAGATTCTTTAAAATTATGGGAGAGAAATGCTGAAGTTCAGAACATTCTTGAGAACTCTAGAAGATTATAGAATAGTCTAGTATATTTTGTAGAATATTAAAGAATTTTGAGATATTCTTTAAGATTTTATAAACCTATGATATGAGAATCCAACAGATTTTAAAAGTTTAGGGAAGAATCCAGAATAATTTAGATAATTGAAAAAGATTCTGGAACAGTTTCGAATATTTTGGAGAATTTTCACAGATTTCAGATAGGTATTGAAGATTATAAAGAATTTTAGAAAATTCCGGAAGTTTTTTGCGGATTTTCGAGGAATCTAAGAGATTTTGACAAATTCTGGAAACGTCTAGAAGAGAGTTATGGTTATGGAAGAGAGTTCAGAATAATTTTCCATATAATTGTAGATTCATTAAATCCAGAGACTTCTTGATTCTTCTAAAATTCTTCTAGGATCTTTTAAACTCTTACAGAGATAACCAGATTTTTTAAAGAGTCTTCTAAAATCTACAAGGAGAGCCCAAAATCTATTATAATTTTCAAAAATATTCTACACTATTTCAGAATCTTTTAGAATCCTCAAAAATCTTTTCAATTCTACAATAAACTTCAACAATTTTCTTGTCTCTTCCACATTTTTTTTGAAGACTTTTAAAAAGTTTAGAGGATTCTAAACGATTCTGTAGAATTCGGGAAATACTGAAGATTTTAGAAGATTTTGGAGCAAGTCTAATATATTTTGAAGAATATTAAAGAATGTTAGGATGTTCTTAAAGATTTTATAATATGAGAACCCAAACAATTCTAAAAGATTATGGAAAAATCCAGAAAAATCTAGAAATTCTAGATGATTGAAAAAGATTCCACAAAAATTTTGAATATTTTGGAGAATTTTGACAAATTTCAGATAAATTTTGAAGATTTAAAGGGTTTGAGAAAGTTTTGGGAGACTTTTGTAAATTTTCGAGGATTCTAAAAGATTTTAGGGAATTCTGGAAACGTCTAGAAGATTCTAGAAGGTTATGGAGGAGAGTTCAGAAGATTATAGACGATTTTAGAAGATTCTGGAACAGTCTAGAATATTTTTCAAAATTTAAATAGATTTTTAAAAACTTTCGAAGATAAAAAAGAAAGTGTCTGGAAGATTATGGATCGGTCTGAAATTATGGAGAGTTCTAAATAATAAATTCGGAAAAATTGTTGAAAATTATGGAAGATTGTAGAAGACTTTTTAAAAAAATTTAGACCAAATATTAAATATATAGACTTGGTTTTGTTTCGGTTAATTATTCAAATTCTACATTTCTAGATAAGGCCAAAACAAAACCAAGTCTATAGATGTAGAAGAATCTGGAGGATTTTGAAAGAGTCTAGAGGATTCTTAAAGACTACGGGACTTTTTTCTGAAGAATTTCAACAGATTTCAGATAAGGTTTGAAGATTTTGGAGGATTTTAGGAGATTTTGGAGGAGTTTAGGAGATTTTGGGATTTTTGAGGATTTTAGGATTCTGAAGGATTTTAGATTTTAGGATTCTGGAGGATTTTAGAAGATTTTGGGAATCTTGAAAATTGAAAATACTCGATTATGGAAGAGTTTGGAAGCTTTGAAAATTTGTAAATTATGGAAAAGTTCAGAAAACATTGAAAGAGTTTTTGAATGTCATAAGTCAAAAGTTTTTATTTCTCATAATTCTTGGAAAATTAATCTGAACGTTGAATAAAAAAAAAAAGGAGAAATGGGGGAATAGGAATGAAATACTCAAATAAAGGGATTTTAAAAATAATAGGGTGGGGGGGATAGGGGAATAGAGGACTGACTGTTTTCTGCAATTATTTAATTAATAGAATATTTTCTACGTCACGGATTCGTAAAGATTTATGAAAAATTGTAACGATTTGACAACTATATTTTTTGTTAACTTACTTGTTTTATCCATTTTATTCTTTCTTGTCCATGTGGTGGACTGTGAATCAGCCCAATAGGTCAGTTCCATTCCAGATGTAATATTTTGAGTCGTTACTAAATGCAATTCACCTTGCTTAGTAATTACAGCCACACTTCTTTCTTCCTTTGATTCAGCTGGTCTAATATAACGAATCCAATTACTGTTCAGTGGATTAGTAGTGCTAATATAAGTAGTTTTACCACTGTTCTCAACCTGAAATTGTCACGATAAAAATTAATACAGTGATTATACCGCAATTATATCACGCGTGAAATTAAAATTTCCTCTTACATAAGTTAAAATATTACCTCCCAAATATGACGCATGGAAAAGTCATCTGGAATGTCCATTTCCTTTACTGGTCTGCCGACAAGAGGACCCAATTTGGCATACATTGGAACCGGACTCTTGGCATAAATTCCAAGTCCATGTTCAGAATTTGTAGATCTTAGTTCAAAACATTCAGGCAAAGATTCCCTGGAGTACAGAGGTTTATCATCGTCTATTTGTAATTGTTTTTCTTCGCTTTCTTCTTTAACTTTTAGTTTGCATTGTTCAGAAGTAACTGAATCTTCATCTGAATCAAAGCCATCGTCCGTTAATTTTCCAAAACCTTCAGACATAGGATCTTCGGCATTTACTGCTTTCATAACTTCGAGATTGTCCTGATGCTTGACCAACCAATCCGCGTACGTTATCGAATCGTGAATGGCATATTGTGGTGCAATCAAAGGACAAGCATCTTGCAAGTGTCTACTATTGCAATCTTGACAAAGCTTGATAGTAATCGCTAATCTCTGTGGCTCCAGTGTTGGACTTTCTGAGACCTGTTCGTTCTGAATCATTTCAGGTGCTAAACAAGTCGATTCGTTTGTAATTAACTCTGTTTCCTTAGCCTCCTCTGCAATAATTATTCCATCCTGTGGTGCTTTTCGAACGTCATGATGTTTTTTGTTTTTGTGCTCACCCTGCACGTGTTTGTGCTTTCGTTTGCGATGCTTGTGCATTATTTCTTCGACAAGAACTTCAGATGACTGAGTCATTGTATTCTTATCCACTTCACCTTCGTGTTTTGGTCGCTTTCGCTTCTTCTTTAATTTTCGATCACCTGCATCCTTCGAATCTTCTTTCGGCGTATTTGAAACCATTTCAGCACTTTCTTCAACTCCTCCATACCGAAGAATATTCCTGTCTGGATTGTTCTCAAATTTCAGAACTGGTGAATAACTGGTTTCATCTGAACTATTGTTTTCTACATTCTTGGATATCGTTTCTTCACCCTCAACTTCTTTGTTTGGCTCCAAACTGTGATTATTTCTCTCTTCGTCTTCGAATGTACTAGTGTCCTTTAAAACAACGGTATTAGGTGGATCTTTCTCGCTATTTACATCTTTTACAAATACTATTTTCAAATCTAATCCCTCAGTCTTGACTGCAATGGATTCTTTTTCACTTGAGTCGACCTTGAATTCTTCTACAACTAAATGGGTTCTGTCTAGAACACTGGCACATTCTGTCGTGTCTTTCGACTCAGTAGAAATCTTTTCTTCGGCTTGTAATAAACCAGCATCATCTTCATTAACTTCCAACTCAATATCTTCTGCAGTTCTCGAGTGTTTTCTTTTTTTGCGCTTTTCCTTATGATGTTTATCCTTGCTTTTGTGATGCTTTGTCCTCAAGCTTCGTCTCACGTGTAGTTTAAAAACATCGTCTAGTACTACAGTTGGTTGTAGCGATTGTATCGTATCGATGGAAGGCACCTCAGGATCTGGAGCATCAGTTCCTTGTTTCCTTGGACTGCATCTTACTGGTTCCTCTTCAGCGACTAACGTACTTTCATTTTTAGAGACACTGGAATCGTTTTCCTTGTCATGATTTGCTTTCCAAGAGTTCTCTTCGTTACATTTCCCATCTCGTCTTTAAAACAGAAAAAAAAAAAACTATTGAGAAGTGAAAGTCAAGCACATTCTAAATACACCAACATTTTAGAACTTTCAGGCCTGTCAGTGACGTTCGAGATTGAAAAAAGTGGAAAAAGTGATCAGAAGTGACCAAAAAGTGAAAAATAAATTTTCGGTTAGGTTTCCGAATGATCAATTATAATATTGACGAATTTTTAAATTTTCAAAAAATCAAATTTCCGAAATAAATCTGCTGCAATTCTCCAGAATTTTACAAAAAATTCTCAAAAATCTTCCGATTCCTGTCTAGAATCTAAAAAATACTCCAAAAATTTGTAAACTTTTTTTTCAGAATCGTCTAGAATACCTATTTAAAATTTTCCAAATACATGTAGGTTCGTTCAGTTTTATGAAATCCCTCAAAATCCTTTAGAATCTACTAGGTATTTTTTAATTTTTTAGAATCTACCAGAGACTTATTGATTTTTCCAGACTTCTAAAATCTTCAAAAATTTTCTAGAACTTCCTAAAAAATCTTCCAGGATCTTTTGAATTCTTACAGGGTAATTCAAAATTTTTCAGAGCCTTCTAAAAATACAACCTAAATTTTCAAATTCAGTTCAAAACTTATTATAATTTTCAAAAATATTCTACACTGTTTCAGATTTTTTCAGAACCCTCAAAATCTTTTGAATTCTGATATAAACTTCTCAAATTCTCTTCCAGATTTTTTTCTAGATTTTTAAAAAATCTATTAAATTTTAGAAAGATTTTAAAAAGAGTTTAGAAGGATTCTGCAGAATTCTGGAAAATCTAAAGTTTAAAATATTCTTGAGGATTCTGCATATTTTGTAGACTATTAAAGAATTTTAGGAGTTATAATATATTTATATATTTTATATATATTATAATATATTTATAAGATTATTATGGAGGAACCCAAAAAACTGTGAAAAAAATATTATGGAAGAATCCCGAATAATCTAGAACATTACAGAAGATTCTGGAACAGTCTCGAATATTTTGGAGAATTTTTAGAAATTTCAGATAAATTTTGAAGATTCTAAGACTTGAGAAAATTTCGTGAGTCTTTTGTAGATTTTTGAGTATTTTAAATGATTCTGGAGAATTCTGGAAACCTTTAGAAGATTCTAGAAGCATATGGAATAGTTCAGAATATTTAAAGAAATTTAAATATAGAAAAAGACTGAGTGAGACTGGAAGATTATACATCAGTCTGAAATTCTAGAGAATTCTAGAATCGAAAAAGTTTTTGAAAATTATGGAAAATTTGCGAAGAATTTGGAATACCTTGAAAAAGTCTAAAGGATTCTGGAAGACTATGGGATAGTGGAGAATTTTAATAGATTTCGAATAGAAGATTTTGTAGGATTTTAAGCAATTTTGTGATTTTTTTGTAGATTTTGGGGGTTTTCGCATTATAAACTTTTAGAATTTGATAAACAAAGTCACATTTCAGCATGTTAATAAGTTTCATCGGAGAACGATATAAAAAAAATTATTTCTGTTTTCAACGAAAAAAAATGAAAAGTGACCTAAATTTTTAAAAAGGTAGAGAAAGTGATCAAATTCCAAAAAAGTGATTAAAAGTGACCTCTTCTGAAAATATGAACAAAAATGAAAAAAGTGACTCACTGGCAGGCCTGAAATTATAGTTTAAAATGAATTCAAATAAAAATTTCGTTCATTTGAACTTTCAGAACTTCAGCTGGATAAATTAACCTTGATATATCTGTAGAGATTTACAATTATGAAAAAATTGGAAAAATTACAAAAATGTCTGATTTTGTGTTTTACAGCGAATTCTACGTGAAATTTACAACTTTTTGGTAAAAATAATCCTGGTAATCACTGGTTCTTTATGTCTTATGATTCTCAGTGTAATTTTTAAGATTTTTTACAGTGCATATTCGTTTTTTCTCCACTAAAAAAAAGTAATTTCAATTTTTCAATTTGATCTTTCATTAAAAAGAAAATTTATAACATTGTACACATTCAAAGATATATTACAGAGCACATATAAGTGATGTAAACATTAGAAAATTTGAAACTGGAATAATCAGACAAGTATTTATCCAAAATAAACGTGCTGTTCATCTAGTCCCGCGCTTTCAATAGAAAAATTGATTTCTCACCCTCAACCCCTGCGATGGATTATAATAAACCGCAAGATGGCGAATTGTTCTCAAAACATTTTGCGATAAAACACTACCCTGATACAAAAAGAGGGGGACTCCCGGCTAAGTGACAGCTGCCCCATGTGGATAAGTTAGTAAAAACAAGTGAAAAATCCTAAAGATAACATACCTAACGATAGACTCTGCCAAATCTAGCAAATATACAGCAAGATCTTCGTCCGTCAACAAACCCAAACGCTTCCTAAGCGAAAGCCATCGCTGACCGTTTGTAACACCTATATGAACACTTCGAAAATGTTTGGATTTGATATCCGAATTTGTCGGATCACCCTTGTGGTATTTTTTCGCGATTCCAGAGTCTTTCACATGCTTCGCACCCTTTTTCGGCATAACTACATCGTTAATCGACAGTATTAAAGCGGCGAAATCAAACGAACCGAAGGACGCGCACTAATAATATTCTATCCTCTTTATGTTCACCCGCCCACTCCGTGTTTAACTCCGCCTGCAAACCACTACACCGCCGCCTCCAAACCACTACACCGCCGCCATGTGTCTTTTTGATGATTAGTCTGTTTTATCGATCCATTTTCATGCATGTACACGAACTTTTGAATGTGATCTGCCAGCTATGCATGTGTAATCATCACTTGAAAGCGACCTCTGGTGTCTTCTTTTTGAACTATTTTCAAAATAACCTGTCATTAATCAAAAATTTATGTACTAGAAAATTAAGATATCACAGTTAGAAATACTCAAAAAAATGTTTTTTATAATCATATGATAAGTGGAATAAGAAATAATAATGTGAATTTGATATATCTTTCATGGCATTAAATACTCACAAACGGCAAGTGTTTAACATTTTCCCGCCAAATTGAAGATATAACCAAAACTTTCCAGTGCCCTCGTCTTCATAAAATTCTTCTTTACTCTACAAATATTCTTTAAAATTACAAAACTGCTTTTTGGATAAATAAATGATGTTGGGTTAACAATTTTATTTATTCCCTGATGTCCAGCACCTACTTATCAGTGATTTTTCGCAATTTTAGGTTAAACACCCAACTTTATTTTTGAAAACACGTTCCTGGATTCGAGTAATTGAAACTCGAAGATATCGAACGTGAAGGTCGCCTGCCTTTTTTTTCTGCTAGAGGATTTCCTCCCTCTTGTAAAACACTTGGTGTCCACATTAGTTTTTCTACTTCGTTTTACAATATTTTGTGCAGCGAACAAAAATGTCGCGACGGGCACTGAAAGCAATAAATTGGGCTGCTCTTGCAGAAAGGGTTCCCGAAAGCGAGAAGCACATGTTATCTAGCTTCAAAGCTAAATCAGAGCAGTACCTCAGAAAGTTCGTATGATCACATTTTACATGTAAAGTTATATAATGTCAACTATTATTAAATAAATTTGCATGACTTGGACTAATTTTCTTGAAATATCAAAATCACCTTGCCAGGAAAATTCCTTTCTGGTTAGACAATAATTCTTAAAAAATTTATAGGTTATACACCAAAACGTGATCTTAAAATCGTTCTAAAGTGGCGCAGTGACACTTATCACTGACAATAATTCAAACAAAAAAGAAAGCAATGTTTATTTCCTGTTATTTTTATTCTTTTGTTTATTATTTTCATTTAATATAATATGATCTAATTCATGATTATGGTTCAATTGAAAATTGAACCATAAAATACACAAATACTAATCTGAATGAATTTCGTTGTAGGGTCCAGGAAAATCCTGAAACTGCTCCAAAAATCGATTGGGCCTTTTACAAAAAAAGCATTTCTGTTCCGGGAATGGTCGATAATTTCCAAAAACAATACGAGTCTCTCCAGATTCCCTATCCTGCTGATAATTACACTTCAGTTGTAGAAGTTCAGGAAAAGGAAGGAGTAAGTAAAATCCCGTGCCTAACTTTATTTTTCACGTGGAAATTAATGCAAAAGCAAATATCGCAAATTTTAATATTTTATTCTTATTTTAATAATCGTTATCACATTTTAAATCTATAATAACTTATTTCAGCTGGCTGCAGTCGAGAAATTTATAAAAGAATCTAGTGAGATGATCGATAAAGCCAATTCTGAAATATCTAGAATTAAGGGTATGTTGCCATTCGATCAGATGACTATGGAGGACTTCAAAGATGCTTATCCTGATGTAGCATTAGACCCCATCAATAGACCAACAATCTTTCCTCACGATCCTGAAAGACAACCTGGTGTACCTTCTAAAGAAGAACAGTCAAGTCACTAAGCAAATCCTATTCATCGAGCAGTGTAGTCTGAAATATACAAGAATTTCTCAATTGAGCCTGAGATTATCTGTTGAACATTCTTTCAATTACATTATAATTTAGTGCAGATCTGTAAGAATAGATCAATGTCTGCTGCTATAGTCTGGAAAAAATGTACTACATCATGAAATAAATGAAATCATTGTTTAATTCTTGAGTTTGTTAATTTCAATATCCTTGGTTTAATTTAATAATAACCTTTTGCTTTAAAATCTCAGCCTGCATAATAATTTTAAATTTTTCCTGAAAAATATAATAATTCTCAGATGTTTATGATTTTCGAGTGAAAATAAAATAAATAAGTTATCAAATATTTCTTCTGTATTTAATCTATATTTACTTTTATTTTATTTAAATAATATTTAATTCTGAAGTAATTCTCGTTTTGGCAACACTGTAGAAAAGCAAGAATTTTTTATCGTGTTCAATTTTCATTGACAGGGAAATGGCGTTGCGTTCGTTTACATTGTTCTGACAAGTAGATTGTAATAATAGTTTTTCGTGTCTCATGAGTCTTCCTCAATTTCCAAATAGTCGCATACAGTCCAAAAAACGTCAAAAATGGATCGCAGCCTCATAGAAAAATTTATAGAAGTTACAGGTAAGAGTAAATTTTCCATAAAACATCGAGTTAAAAAATTTTGAGGTTATAATTTACAATGTTAATATTCACATATACATGACAGCAGTAGACAGAAATAAATAATTGTAATTTTTAAGACAACGATAATTTTATAATAATTGCGAAATACTTTTATACATTATTTTGTTTAATTGCAGGTGAAAGTGAGGCTCTTGCAGCACAATATTTAGCGTTAGCAGAGGGCAATGTAGATTCTGCAATTAGTTTGTTGTTTGAGGGAGGTGGACCTGCAGCAATTCCTCCACCAGATCCTGAACCTGCTGTACGTCCTCCTATTTTGCCAACTCAAGAAGTTCTTGTGTCAACAGATATTGGATGTTCTGTTCCAAGAACTTCAAATAATGTCTTCGACAGATTCCGAGATTTTAATGTTGAAACGCGTAAGTAAGAACAACATGATGCTTATAATCGTCCAATCGTCTAAATTTAAGAATTTCAAGTGTTTCTTCTTTTCCTTTTCTCGAATTGTGGACTCTTTAAATATTCTAATTGTACGCTTCTAAATCTTTTGTTTCCTAAATTTCCTTATTTTCTAATTTAAAACTTTTCAGATTATCCAAATTTTCACTTTCCAACTTCTCTAATTTCTCAAATGTTCAATTGTTCAATTTCTCAAATCTGCCTAGTTCCTCATTATTTCAATTTTTTTTCATTCAACATTTAATTTTCACTTTATCAAACTTTCTGTTTGTAAGGTGGGACAGGGATCGCAATCAGTTCCGTATTTTCCCCCTATTATTCTCAAATTCCCCTAAAATCCTTTTATTTTGAGAATTTTATTCCTTTTCCCTCCTTTCCCCCCCTGTTTTAAATTCAAAATTTCAATTAATTTTTCAAGAATTATGAGAAATAGACTTCGCACAAAAAACTCTTTCAACGTTTTCTACAGTTTTTTATAATTTCCAAATTTTCAAATCTTCTAAACTCTTCCTTAATCGAGTAAAATTTTGTAATTTTTTGCAGCATCTTTTAAAATGCTCCAAAATCTACAAAAGACTCCCAAAATCCTCTAGAATCTTTAAAACTTATCTGAAATCTGTTAGAATTCTTCAAAATATCCGTCTCATAGTTTTCAAGAATCCTTTAGCTCTAGATTGTTTTAAAGTCCTCCAGATTTTTTTAAAATCCTCCAGATTCTTTTACAATCTTCCATAATTTGAAACAATTTTTTCGAATCTGTTAGAATTCTTCAGAATTTCAGACTGATCTTTCAGATTCTTAGTCATTTTAATGTTCAAATCTTTTATCAAAATCTATTTAAATTTTTCAAATTATTCTAGACTCTTCTAGAATCTTCTAAAATCCTCTAAAATCTTTTGGACTCTTCCATAATCTTTTAGAATCTTCTTGATGTTTCTAGAATTCTCCAGAATCTTTAAGAATCATCCAAAATCTACAAAAGACTCCCGAAATTTTCTCAAATCCTTTAGAATCTTCAAAACTTATCTGAAATCTATGAAAATTCTCCAAAATATTCAAAATTGATCTAGAATTTTATACAATCATCTAGATTCCTCTGGATTCTTCCATAATCTTTTAAAATCTTCTGGGTTGTCATATCTTATCAAATCTTAAAGAATATCCTAAATTTCTTTAATATTTAACAAAATATACTAGACTGTTTCAGAATCTTCTAGAATCCTCAAGAAGTTTTTTGAACTTTTTTTCTGAACTCAGGAATTTTCAGAATTCCGCAGAATTATTTAAAATCCTCTAAAATCTACAAAAGACTCCCATAATCTTGAAAATTATTCAAGACTGTTTTCAGGATATTCCTAAAAATCTATAGATTTTGAAAGTTTTCAAAAAAATCTAGAAGTGTAGAAGTCTAGAAGTTTATGGTAGAATTCAAAACATTTTTGTGGAATCTAAAAGATTCTGAGGCAGTGCAGAATATTTTTGAGAATTATAATAAATTTTGAGGTGTATTTGAAAAGTTTAGAACACTTTGGAAGACTGAAAAAATCTGTATATCTGTCTAAAAGTTTAAAAGATTCCGGAAAATTTTAGAAGGTCCTAGAAAGTGTTGGAGGATTTTAGAAGATTTTGGAAGAATCAGGAAGTCTGGGGAAGATTATAAAACATTCTAAAAAATCTAGATTGTAGAGGATTTTCAGAGATTTTAAGAAGATTTAATGTATCTGCAATTATATGGAAAATTTAAAATATTCTAGAAGATTCTAAAAGGTCGAAATTCTAGAAGATTTCACGAAGATTTTTAGAAAATTATAGAGAATTCCAAAGATCCTCGAAGTCTAGAAATTTGTAGAGTATTTTATTAAATTCTATAATATAAGATCTTTGAAGATTCTGGTAATTGCAGCAGATTAATTTCGGAAATTTGATTTGTGGAAAGTTTAAAAAATCGGTAGTTTCAGAATGGATAATTTAGAAATCTAAATTCTTGTCCACAGTTTTAGCAGCCGACAATTTTTATATTTATATAACTGAGATATTTTTTCCTTCTTTTTAAACGACAATAAAGTTTAACATCTAAGGATGGAATACACCTAATTTTATTTGTTACTAAAATTTCAGTTTTTTTATAGACAGTTATATTCTTATATTACGGAAATTTTCGTACAACTAACACACAACACAGCATGGACCAAGGCTATTATTACGGAATTTTCCGTAACAGTAGCCTGCGCCCCTTTTGTGTTGTATGCTAGTTGTACGAAAATTTTCGTAACAAACCCTCGGCTTTTCTTATAAAATTTTTGCATTTATTAACATTTGCTGGCTTCTTTAGTATTTTTAAAACCAACAAATTTCCCCTTTTCGCAAAAGACATCCCCTATTATCCCTAAAATTGAACTACTGCACCACTGTGATTCCTGGTGGTATTAAAAGTAAAAATGTAGGAAATCAGAAAGTTTAGAAACTTGGAAAATTAAAAAAATACTTTTTCGGTAACTTAACGATTGAAAAAATAAAAATACCTTTTTTTAGAAAGACAAGAGGAAGAGATGACCCGGAGGGCAAGTGGTGTGAAGAAAAACTTGCAACGTAAATCAAGACGTTTGGAAGATCTGTTCAGACCTCCCTGCGATATTCTATTCCTTGGTACGTTCCTAGAAGCAAGAGAATGTGCAAAATCTATGAATCGCTGGCTCCTCGTAAACGTTCAAAATCCCCAGGAATTTGCTTGTCAAATACTAAATCGTGACGTTTGGCCCAATGAGCAAGTGCGAGAAATGATCAAGGATCATTTTGTTCTCTGGCAGGTTTGTTACTCAATAATTTTTCATAGAAAATCTAAAAAAATGATTTCTGCTCTATCTCAAATGGAACAAAAACTGATTGATTTCGACTTACAATTAGGTATTATCTAACACATCTGAAGGAAAACGGTACATCGACTTTTATAACGTTGCGGGTTATCCATACTTGGGAGTCATTGATCCAAGAACTGGAGAATGCATGAGAATCTATAATCACATCACAGTAGATAGTTTAACATCTGGACTAAACGATATGTTAAGCACTCATGCTTCTCCTGAATGTGCACCTCAAGAACCTACGGTTGCTGATGAATGGAAAAATTCTTCAGATTCATCAATGAAACGCACCTTGATGTCTGATTCATTGATCAGCGTGAGTAAAAAATTCATGATAGAATCTCATAATCCTAACATAATGCTTTCGAAATGTAACATTTTATTTCCGTTTTAGAGCAACTCATCTGGTGTAAAAAAACACAGGAAACTGGAAGGAAGAAATCTAGAGTTTGGTTAGTCTCGAATTGCAAGTTTTGTACAGATATCGAATTTTGTACAAGATATCGAATTTTGTACAAAAAATAAAACACAAATTTATCATTTAATGAATTACAGGCATTATCGATGGAGATGCTAATACTAGCGTAAGTAGTACAAGTGTAGCAAACACGAATTCCACCATTATAAGCAAAAGATCTAGGATAGACGAGCTGGACGCAAAAAGTCAATCGAATTGTACTGATGCACAGGAAAAGGTTTGTATGATTCTTTTGTTGATCGTATAATATAATTTACACTTTACATAATATAATATAATATAACAGCATAATATTTTACTCTGTTCTAGACATCGCTTTAACCTCAATTATTCAAAACATATGTATTCTTTCTTTCTTTTAGGGTGAAAAATCAAATCAAGAGCAAAGCGTTTCAAGTAAAACTGAATCAGGTAAAGGATTGTTTAATTGAACCTAATTATTAGTAATTGTTTAGAAATTATTATTTCTGAATTGTATTCCTAGACAACAATGCACCTTCACTTCGGCTGTGCTTGCGACTTCCAAATGGTTCCAAAGAGACTCTTTCAATGAGAGCCAGTGAGAGAATTGAAGTAAGTTTTGAGATGTCACTACAGGTCGTCTTCTATTCACTTTTTTTTTTTCAAATATTCATTTATTATGGAAATTGATACCTTTTTTGATATCTTTTTTCAATTGATAAAGTAAAATTTTATTGGAGTTTTGAATGAACTAATTTATTTAAAGCCAAGTTTGGCTTCTTGGCCGAGCCAAATTTTATTGGAGATTTGAATGAACTAATTTATTTAAAGCCAATTTTGTTTTCTCTGCCTTTGCTTAAATATTTGTATAAATATACTAATGATTTTTTAAAATTAAAAAAAGTAAAAAGTAAAAAAAAAATTGAGAGAACTTTGAATCTATTTGGAAATTCAAAGTTCTCTCAATTTTTTTTACTCTCAATCTCTAATTTTGAAATAGATTTGAGATTTAAGGGTCAGATTTAACAGTAAAGAATTTTTTTAAATATACAAATTTTAGGGAATACTTTCCACTTTATTGGCAATATTTTTTGCTATTGCAATCATTTTTTTAACACTATTTGTAATACATGTACAGTATCCTAATTCACCCCTCCAAGGTCGGGCTTTTTATTGTAAACAATTGCAAAACAACATGAAAAAATCGAAATTTTTTTTCCTTGAAAACTATTTTCAGGTTCACAGGGAGCATATGAAATCGTAAATTTACTAAAGAGATCAAAAAATATTTATTCTTACTTAATATTTAAGAACAAAAAAGTTATGAGCGAAAAACCTCAAAAAAAAGGAGAGCATGTTTACTTGATCATCGTTTTTTTAAGTTTTCCAATTATAAATTTTTTTATTCTTGAATATTAAATTAAGAAAGGAATATTTTTTGAACCAAAAATCATAAGAAATGCATAAAGAATAAAGTTTTGTTTTCAGTTGAATTAATAAGAGAAAAGCCTTAAATTGCATGTTTATTTATTTTATGTGAAATCGTTGATAATATTTCAATAGCCAATGAAATATTATCAACAATTTTTTTTATTACCTATTTTTCACCTATTTTGCCAAAAAAGTTCGCTTTTTCGCCTTTTTTGACAAGAATATGTACTGCAATATCTGATATTTAATATTTACTGCGTAGACTGATATTAATGTTAATAACATTTTCTCATCCTTACAGGATTTTTTGAAAAAAATGGAAGATATGGGTTACGCATTATCAGAACACACATTTTTAATACCGTT
This sequence comes from Euceroptres primus, assembly GCA_037177015.1. Lineage (NCBI taxonomy): Eukaryota > Metazoa > Arthropoda > Insecta > Hymenoptera > Figitidae > Euceroptres > Euceroptres primus. Next base: position 2,363 of record JBAGKK010006877.1, on the reverse strand, counting down.
CCCAAGGACTGTTATTGGAGACTTGTCACCTGATTTGCGCCTATCGGAGTCCATTTTATTCCCTTCAAATACAGTATTTATAAGTAAAATATAGTGAGATTTCTAAAAGAAGAGATTTAGTTCATAGAGATTCAACTTTTAGTTAAGTTTACGAATCCGTCTGAAAGAAAAATTTTTTAATGTGATTTGTCTGCTTATTTTAAAATTAATAAATTGTACATTCATTAATTTTAATAATTCATCTGGGTGCATATATCTAATTTTAGAAACTCACTCTTTAATCAACATAAAAAGGTTTCACAGAAACGCTGACACTTTAAGTTTAACAATAGAGTTCATGTAGTGGTAAAATATTCTAAGCATATCGTTTCACTGCTGCATCTAATTTGCAGAGTTTTAAGTTATACTCTTTTTTCGTGAATGTAGAATTAATTTAATTTGCCTCTAAACTAAAAAAAAATTCCATGAGAAACAAAAAATTACGGACTTTGTGTTCAGTTTAATTATAAATATAGGTAATAAATTAAGTTTAAAAATTTGTAAACATTTATTTGTCCATCTACCTGCAAATGTACTCTTTGTCAAATATTGTACTTGTACTTTATGTTCATAAAAATTATTATAAAATACATTATTTTAAAAAAACACATCTTAAACTAATTCTACCTACAGTATTAAGATTATACTTATAAACGGATTGCCAACCCTTTTGTTGTACAGACAAAACACGTCAAGTGGGCATCCCAATTTCGACTAGATCATATCAAATGAGAGCCAATACCAATCCTGAACATCTCCCTAAAACATTTTGCTAAATTCATTGCTAAATTTGCCAAATTCATTGCTAAATTATTTTCAAATAAAATGTAACGAATATTTCAAGAGATGTTTATGAAAGTTCATATTTTTATATGGAATAAACAATATTCAAAAATCAATTTATTTTTCTATTTATTTATAATAATGAAATAAACACTTCGATGTGTTTATGTGTTCTCATATTCGAATTTGTTCGTTTCCGCGCGCAAAAAACTTGAACATTGTTCTATGAGAATCTGAAAGACAGACACACAGTACATTTTGTTATTAAGGGAGTGTCCTGCTTTACAAGGTCCAAAAAAAGCTTTTTTCGCGAATTTTTTTTGGAAGGGAATGAAAAAACTGAGCTTCGAAACATACAGCTACGTAAATATACATTCGAAGAGTACAAAAAAGATTTTTTCCTTCATAAAATTATAAAATATGACGGATTTATTAGCCGATTCCTTGCCACTGCAGTCTCTAATTGGCGGGCATGATATCAAAAAAACTATGCGACCTATTGAATAACCAATAAACGACCAAATAAAGCTTATTCTCTTTAGTATTAAATTCTTTTCTAGGTGAACTAAGCAAAAGCAGAATAAAGCGCGAAATTATAAATTTTTTCAGTTTTAAAAGAAAAATGTGTATTTTAAAAAAAAATTGACTTTAACGTGCTATAAAAATCATTTTAAAAGACTTTTTTAACAATCTTTTTAGTTCACCTAGAAAAGAATTTAATACTAAAGAGAATAAGCTTTGGTTTGGTTCAATAGATCGCATAGTTGCTGCACTATTTCATGAAAAAGTGCAGCATAAGAATTACGTTCTGGTTTCGAAAAAAATTACGATCAAATTCCGTTCACCTATTCAATTCAAAGCTTGTCGAATTTTTGAAAAGTGAATTTGGAGTAGAAAATGTAAAGAAGCTTATTTGCAACGTGTCAACGACAAACACATACAACAAACACGAAAATGAATGGGCAAGTAGTTTTTTCAAGATTAGTTTTGGCTTCTGCTCACAATTAGATCATGATTTGAATGAAACTAGATTGAAAAAACGCTTCGTGAGTGCTGTAACTATAAAAAATACGCGCCAATTTCACAATTATATATGTAACCATAGATTCTGATAATATTACATGTAAGATTTTCTCAAAGGATGAGAAGTTTATAAATAACTGAATAACAAAGAAGCAGAAGCATTAGGCTTGACGAAGCGAGTGTTAATGACAAAATGTAGCGGGCCGTGGACTCGCGCGCGGCCGAACGCTCTACGGAGGAAAATATTTATGTTAAATTACAGGCAATCGGGGAGTCGAATTTTCTTTCAGATTCTTATAGTACAATGTTCAAGGAATGTTTTCCGCGCGGAAACGAACAAATTCGAATATGAGAACATATAAATATATCGAATTGTTTATTTCATTATGATAAATAAATAGAAAAATAAATTGATTTTTGAGTATTGTTTATTCCACATAGAAATATGAACTTTCATGAACATCTCCTGAAATATTCGTTACATTTTATTTGAAAGAGACTGAGTAATAAATTTGTTA
>JBAGKK010006866.1:0-12303 GCA_037177015.1 Euceroptres primus | reverse complement strand
AAATCAAACAGAAATAGTTCATACGACCCTGACTTGTTTACGTTTAGAGACGCCCGCTTTAAGCCCAAGGCCATTGACGCAACCCCCAAAGCCGGCCTTAAATCGGGCTTTCAGTGTAATTACTTTTTTATTAATAAAACTTAACAATAATTGTAATTTAATTATAAATAAATAATTTCATCATAATTTTATTATTTATTAATTGCCGGGAAATTGTAGATGCTAAGTTTCTTCATCAGGAAAGTCTAAGTTTTGGAAGGCTGATTCCTGACTGAGCAGCACATCTGCGCAGCTGTGTTTTTTAGTGAGGAATCTCGGCGACTTTGTGCATTAATATTTAGCATATCTGCAGTTTTGCAATTAAATAATTAAAGATAACCCTCTTTTTTGTTTTAATGAATAGAGCATGTGCGATTTACCCAAGAACGGTACTTTTCTTTTCAAAAACTCTCATAAGTTAAAAAGTAAAGATGTACACGCCTTTCATTGAATATCTCGGTTCGCTCCAAATGCAGTTGTACAGTTTTTTCATCAGGAGGGCAGAATAGTTGGCTAATTCAACAAAGTGATTGTTATACAATTTGTTTAATTATGTTATTGTAATGAAATATGTGAATATTGATTAATATCATTGATTACACTGGACAAAAAAAAAAAAGTGCGGAGCCAAGAAAGCGATCTATATAGCATTGTAGTATTGATCTAGCATAGTCAAAATCTGCATTGATTGGAATTTTCTGCGTACCAGTTTTTTTTTTTTTTTAATCGAGTTTGAATTTTTAGTTTAGGTGAAATTATCCCAAGTAGGCCACTATAAATCGAAAGTCGTTTCTTTCGCTGTAAAATGGATTTTTTAATAGCCCTTATGTTCGAAAATATTTCCCCAGGTTTTTGTCGCAAATAAAAATTTTTTGCAAAAGTTATTAATGATGAAAATTTAATGTTAAAACATGATCGACATTTTTCTCGTGAACGGCTAAACGGATTTTGATGATTCTTACGTTAAAATTTTTTATTAAAAACGTAAATTCCAGAAAAATTTCTTCCAAATATAAAAACATTAAATTAGTTTAAAAAATATCTATTGTTTATAAACAATTTGAACTTTTTTCCCTTCAAAAAAAAATTTTTTGCGCGTTCTACATTTTTTCTGGAGAGAAATGCGAAAAGAAATGTTATATAATTATATAATAAATATATAAATATTATATGATTCTATAATATAATAAATATTATCTGTTATATATTTCTTCCATAACAGATGGTAAGGATTAGAAACTACTTAGTATTTCTTTTCGCATTTTTCTCCATAAAAAATGTAGAATAACGTGCAAAAATGTTTTCTTTTAAAAGAAAAAAAGTTTAATTTGTTTATACACAATAAATTGACATTTTAAAACAAATTCAATACTATTATATTGACAAGAAAGATTTCTGGAATGTAAGTTTTTAAACAAAAATATCAACGTAAGAATCATCAAAATCCGGTTAGCCGTTCGCGAGAAAAATATTGATCACGTTGTAACATTAAATTTTCATTGTTAATAATTTTTGCAAAAAAATTTTGTTTGCGACCAAAACCTGGGGAAATCTTTTCGAACATAAGGACTAATAACCCTTATGTTCGAAAAAAAACGATTTTCGATTTATGGTGGTCTACTTGAGATAATTTGACATAAACTAAAAATTCAAACTTGAATAAAAAAAAACTGGTAAGCAGAAAATTCCAATCAATGCAGATTTTAACTATGTTAGATCAATACACTGCTCTCGCGATTTAGGGCGGGTTTCAAGTATGTCCTAAATAGCCTTAGAATAAAATCAAGCGTCTCTCAAACGTGAACAGTCAGGACCGTATAAACTATTTCTGTTTGATTTTTGTCACGAGTGAAAAATATTTTTTTAATACAAGTTTAATTTAACGTTTACTTTAATTTTTAATTCTATTTAGTTATTAATTATTATATATAACGCATAACCAAAACACTGAAAACGAACTGACGAAATTATCCGCTTACTGACCGCTTGGTGGCAACGGTACTGCGAAACTCCGCTGAGCTCCCAGCTCAGCTCTCTCGTCTCCTTGGACCCCTTACCATCGGCGGAAATTCGTGGAACGAATTATGTCAAAGTGAATTCTATCGCGAGAGCAGTGTACTCTATATAGGTCGTTTTTTTGGCTTCGCACACTTTTTTTTGTGTGCCTGTATTATTAAACTTTTAATTTTCCAATATATGGTAATTTTTTAATTTTTGGTTTTCTGTAACAATTAATTAATCGACTATTTATTGGTTGTTTTTTTTTCTTTCTTTCAATTAAGACTGATGAGAATTTGTATTGTTTTATTATTTCAGAAAATTGTTACATTCAGTAAGATTTTATTTACTGCTTATTTTCAAACCTCTAAAGGTAAAATTAAAAATTTTGCTCGTTGAATCCACTTCCTCTACAACTCTACATAAATCTTTCTACGGGATGAGTCACAGTTTACTGTACAGCTCGGAGTATAAAGTATTACGGACGCTCATTGTACCCATATATTTCATTTGTACTTCCACCGTACCCTTAATATAACATCAACTTACCGGACAGCTATTAGCTTATGGGTTATAACTTCGGTACTTGCATCGTTCACCCATGTAACTTTAGAACTTATGGCCTGTATCTCAAGGATGTAAACAAAGTTCACCTCCTTAAATTATAATTAGGAACCCAGCAATTTGTTGTAGATGTTACCAATAATCTTATTCGAGTCTAAACTTTAAATGTATAATGTATTATAATGTAATTTTATGCACTTGGATAATTACATCATACTCTGTAAAATTAAATTAAATTTCTAATTTTTTCACTATAAAGTTTGGTAAAAATCCTGGTGTTTAAAGAAATAATAAAAAAAAAATTCGGGGCGGTATCGATTGTGAACAAATAAACTGAATACATATATGTATAACATATTATAATAGTATATATAATATGTATATAATGTACACACACACACACACACACACAAGTGTGTGTGTATAGGTAAATTAATTATTATTTTATGTAATTAACCCTTTCCGCTCGAGTGATTCCAATTGGAATCGCTAACTTTTTTCGATTTTCTCGAATTTTCATGTAATCAACTTAAAATTCTACAAAATAAATATGGATCAATTGGATCAAAGTGAAGTTTCCACATCTCGTAAGATGGTTATAAGGTATCGTATATTCAATGGAAGCTGAGAAAACTCAAAAAATATTTTTTTAAAACTTTTACGGCAAAAAACAATAAAAAATTGACTAAATTTTTTCAGAATTTTTAGATAAGGGGAAAAGGTTCAGTTTAAAGTTTCGAGAATTAGAAAATTTCAACTAAAAAGAGCTTCCAGTTATAAAATTTTTAAATAAAGCAGTAAACACATGATACATATTTCTCGTGGAATGTTAAACGCTTCCTCTTGTTTAACTGCGTCATTTTTGTAACGCATAACGAAAACACTGAAAGCGAGAGCAGTGTAATTTCGTCAGTTCGTTTTCAGTGTTTTTGTTATGCGTTACACATAATAATTAATAAATAACTAAATAAAACTTAAAATTAAAGTAAACTTTATATTAAACTTATATTTAAAAAATATTTTTTACTTGTGACAAAAATCAAAAAGTAATAGTTCATAGGGCCCTGACTTGTTTGCGTTTAGATGCGCCCGCTTTAAGTTTAAGGCTATTGCAGGTCAGCCTCGAAACTCGACTTAAAGCGGAAGAGCAGTGTATGTATATTTTGATTATCCATGTGTAGGGTTTTCGCATGCACAATTAGATGTACATAATTATCATATACATATACAGTTTAGTTGTGCCCATTCGATACAACCCTAAAAAATTCTGTTCAAACATTTTGATAGCTTCGAAACACATTTTTGATTGAATAAACAAATGTTTCTTTAAATTCATTACCAAAGTTTGTACATAGCAAACAAATTTTTAAGCAATTTACTTATAGGTTTCGGTATGAAATTTAATATTGGTGTTATTATTATAAATTAATGTACAAAGTATATTAAAATTACTACTAATGAATATGAACGTTAATAAATTTACTTATATACGCATTGTATATTAAATTTAATACACTTGTGTGCATACCGTCGACTATTAAATTTATTAATTTTAACATACTTTAATTAAAATTAAATTCCGCGCTCCCGCGCGCGCGTGTGTGTGTGTGTGTGTGTGTGTGTGAGTGAGAGTGAGTGAGTGAGTGAAGCTATGAACGTTCAGATGAACGAAATTTTTTTCTTAGCTCAAATTTATCTTGAAATATTGTTTCAATCACAAATGAAAAGATGGATCATGGGCTTTTTTGTCATTACATTAATTTATTTGCTAATAAACCAATATTTTAGAACAAATTTTAGTTTAAAATGAAATCAAATCAATATTTCGTTCATCTAAACGTTCAGAATTTCAATTACATACGAATATTAAATTTCCTTCACCTACATGTATATTAAAATTCATAAATACATTTGTATATTAAAATTCACAACTACATTCGTATATTAAAATTCACAAATACATTCATATATTAAAAGTGTATTCAATTTACAATCATTTCTAATAGTGTACAGTGTACACAATCTTCTCAGAAAGCAAAACGAGAATAATAATTCTCAAAACTAATTTCGACTCCCTCTTTCAAATCAGGGGAAAATTTTATGTGTTACTTCCGGAGATTGAAATCAGTTGGTTTAAAGTTGGCTTGAATAAGAAATTGAAAATCGTTTCTTGCTTTATATTTTCCGGCATTCATCCTGTCCTTGAGATTATGATTCACACGAGAACCATGCATGTATTCTGTGAAATGAGCATTCGCCTAAACCTTCGCGAGATCTATGTATGCCTATTCTGAATTCGTTCAGAGATGTATCTAACAAAATACCAAAGACTCACAGTTTAATCTCGTTATATTAGTCTCCTTCCTCTTGCTTCAGTGTTTTGCATTTTGCCACAAAAACTATCAAGGTTTTCTTTTTCTTTTCGCTTATTAATCGGTTTATGAATCATCAAACGGATGCTGGAGTCATGATTACAGATTTAAAAATATATCGCACATTTCTCAGTAAGTTTTCACTTTTTATGATCGGACAAAGTTCAATAATATGAGGTTTATGCAATAGACATATCGAGGTGTCTGCTCACCTGGAGGGTACTTTTATATTCATTTGAAAAATAAAGAAATTGTTTTTTCACTGTTTTGAAAAGCATTTCTAATTCAGAAAAAAAATTAGAATTTGGTATAGCTTATTTTCTTCGTTCAAATTTAAAACACCGCATGGGAAATTTTTACTTGAAATTGACTAAAAGTATTCCGATGTTATTTATTGATATTTATTAAATTCAGGTCGATCAATGTAAATTTATTATAAATAAGTATTGTCGCAAAAACTTTGAGAAGTGAGCATCTTGCATAATGACTCGACACTATTCTCAGAAGCATTAACCATAATGGAATTGAAGGAACGAAAGTGATTCAAGGTTGCATTCGGCTTTCAGTGAACACCTAGTGGTGTCGCTCACACGTTCCCACATTTGCGTAGAGGGAAGCACGTGCTCCCGCATAATCAAAATTTCAATCGAACTTGGAGTAAATTCTCGTTTTATTTCTTGTGTATTTAAAACAGAATTTCTTTCAAGTCATTTTCAATCACCTGTTTTCAGTCTCCCAAAAATCGGAGACTTGTTTACTTTTCTTTTTTTATTCCAGTTAGATATTTTTATTTTTTTAGTCTACTAGATTCAACACGATATTTTCTTTGCATAAAAAAACACAAGCTTTCACTCAGACAAAACTTTTTTGTTGATTCTACAAAATCTATTGATTTAATTTGTTACTTGAAACAAATGTTTTGGTTGAATGCATCAAATTGTTTATATATGTATGTTTGCTTAAATCAACCCATTTTTTTGGGTCAACCAAATATTGCTTTGAGTCTGGTTTTGATAAAATTAGAAAAATATCCACTTGTTTTAGTTCCACAATATAAATTTTGCGTCTTTGATTTATTTCATTTATTTATTTTATTTATTTTATTTATTTCATTATTGGTTTTGTTACATTTTTAAATTCTTATCAGAGAAGGTATTACTTTTGTGTAAAATTTGACTTCCCCGGTTTTTTTTATTATTTTATTTTTATTTCATACGTAAAGCATCATTAAATAAATCTTGCCTTTATGGCAAACTGTATTAATGTTTGCAAGTTTAAGCTATAAATATACGCATAAATACCGACTGAAAAGTTTTGCTCATTTGGAAATGAAAATCTTTGGAGAACGTAACTCCGGCTTAAAGTCACTAATTACTACCGAAACGAACTTTCATTATCGCCTTATATACGCTGGTACGTACAGCCTTTGGTGTGTTTTCCGAGTATTAGAAATATGTTATGCAAGTACTTGTGTAAAAACAGAAACTGAAAGCTCGACTAGGAAAATATTGTGAAAGTTGCAATAAAGGCTTTTTCCAACCCGCTTCTCGAAAATTACAATACAGGGTATTTCCACAAGCAAAACTTCAATTTTCACTAATTCAGATTGAGAGTAAATTGATTGTTTCTCATTATTATACTGTTAGAAATGATTGTAAATTTAATATAAAGTTTTAATATACGAAGTGAATTTTTACATATATACATATATACGTAATTTAATTTGAATAGAAAGTATATTAAAATAATACTCATGTATTAATAATACATGCATTAATAATACATTAATAAATTTATATTAGATTAAATACCTATACTTTTATATTAAAACTAATAAATTTAATATACACGTTTATTAAATTTAATACACACGTGTGTAAAATCATTTGCATATATCGTATATAAAGTCGGCGATCATTTTTTCTGGCAGTGTATCTTTACCCACTTTTTAATTTTTAGTCTTTAAAGAAGTTTAGGTATCTCTCTTCAAGGAGATAATTAATTATCGATTAACTCGATTAATTATCTATCGACAAAATCAAGCGCGTACAGACGTCGGTCATTTGAAATCGCGTGACTCCTCCAAGATTACTCGTACCTGTAATCGCTTCTTAAGAAGGGTAATTATCGTAGTTATAGGCCAATGACTTCTCAGACCTCAGTTCATCGAACTGAAAAATCTATAACGTGAACCAAGTTCGTAGCGTTTTGGCAACAAATTTTAATTTGTCAGATTAACCCCCCTAAATTTGTTGTTTGAACAATTTTTAAAGAACTAAATAGTTTTTCAAGTAGACTTTTTACAGAATAATTTTTTTTTTGCGACGGGGCTCAAATGAGGACTCAAACACCAGTAGCTGGTCAGTGAGGAAAAATAATTATGTTAAGACTAATTATGTATTTTTTATTGTGGTACTTAAGGCATCGATTTCAACTTCCCTGATATCAAAACGTTATCGATATAATAAATTATAAAGAATTTCACGATTGAGGTAGCATTGATTCCATATAACGCAAGGACGGTGCAAATAGACTGGAACACATTGAGATGTTAACAATAGACTGGAACATATTCAAGTGTTAACAATAATTGGACTCGATAATAAAGTTATCGTTAAATGAAACGTGAACTCTGTCGCTAAGTGAAATGACCCAATTTGTGAGACTTAGTGAGAAAAAAATTATTTCAGAAAATCTTTGATTTAAATTTTTTAATCGATCTATAGAAAGAGAAATTTGAAGTTCCCTAATTATCGTTCTCCGAATTTTAGGGAAAGTAAATCGAGAATATTGGAATGTTTTATTTCAGTTTGAAAACTACTATTATTTCAAAACAGAATAGTTTCAATGCTTCTAATTCGTAATTGAATTCTGTACACATGGTACACACGCATTTATTTTTTTTCGCTTCGATCTTGATTCGATTTCCGTTGACGTCAAAATGTATCTCTTTTTGACTAATTAACTATTTACAAATCGATATTATAGGAAACAAAAATTAATTCTGATTTTTTTTGTACACTATTTTTTATCCTTTTTTTTTATTAGAACATGGTGAGGTAGTACAAGACCTTGCGAAAAATATTGTGCATGTTCGCAAGATTTCTTTTTTACGTGGCACTAAACAATTTTTAACGTAAAGAAATTAACTAGCACGTTATCAATGTTGTCACAAAATTCAGTTTGTTTTTATATTAATTTTTAGATTTTCACATATTTTTTTCGATCGACGATAGTTATAATAATATAGATCTGAAAAGGATTTTTTTTCAAACATTTTATTAAAGGTTCTTTCCTCTCAAATTAATTTAAATTTTCTGTTAATGCGTAGCCATATTAAATGCGAATTAAAATTTTCCTTGCAATGTGGAAAAGAGTTATTCAGGTGAATAAATGCAGATACTGAATTCCGCTGCGAATATCAGTTATACATTTAGTCATACAATTTAAATAATATAAAAATTAAATTTAGAACTGTCTTTTTAGATTAGGAATGTAAAAGACTTTGCACGAGGTTAAAATTTTCACCTGAATTGAAATAAGTGAATAGATATCCATTTTTACTTATGTAACAGATTGCTTAATTGTTTTGAAAAAATTCCATGAAGATTCAAGGTCTCTTTCACAATGTGAGTTATGTTTATGAGTTTTTCAAAGATATTAACGAAAAGATATATGACTTTGAATTCTGAAGAATATACTAAATTCCAAAAATCAAGGCGTTGTAAATAATTGACAACTACATAAATATTATATGTATAGTCATATTCATCACCATCTAATCTTACACTGAAAAAAAGTAAGAATCAATCAAAAATCCTATCCTAAATACGGACAAAGCAATATTTTCTTAACAGTCGTAAATTATAATTATAAATTATAATAAACGTTTTTTTCAGTGCACTGAGAAAACTCTTTATTTGAAATAAACAAATCCTTTGTTTAAATCACAAGTATTGTGTCTGTAATATACAGCCAAACAAATTATTCGTTGATTTTAAACAAAAAATTTATTTAATTTAAATAAATTTTGTTTATTTCAAACTAAATAATTTTTCAAACTAAATCATTTAAAAAGCGAAACGTGATATTATAGACAGTATTAAAAATTAAATACGAATCTCTTTCAAATCACTGAACTTTTATAACAGTATGATCTTTTAATTCAGAGAAAATAAATATTTGTTAAAAGTATTAGTTAAAATTGACAAAAAAGTGATTGGAAATTGAAACAGGATGCACGGTTAGCCTCAATTAAGTTAATTTTCATTCTTTTTTCATTTTTTACCTCAGCTTTAACCCACTAAAAGGTGGTTGAAAACTGCATCCTGATTTTTTGTCTTCTGATTCTGGAATATGTAAAGACTATTTCGAAACCAAAATGAACAAAAAATACTTGATCAATTTTTGAAAAGAATAATGTTTATGATTTAAAAATTTGTTTTTCAATCATTTTAAACTTTTTTTTAAAGAGAAGTATTGTTTTATTTAAACAGCCTGAAATAAAAAACAGCTTTAATGAAAATATTATTTATTTTATAATCTGTTGAAATTAATATTACCGAGAGTGAAGACTGATGTATGTATTTGCATAATGCACGTAGCAATCGCTCAGTGTAGTCCAGATGATTTTGGACAACCTTGTACTTATTCCACACAGTTTTTCAGTTGAAATGAAATGTTGGAATTTTCAGTTTGAAATGAACAATTCCTCGCTGGCTTACTAAAAATATCTAATCACATTTGCTTATCTTCACAGAAATCTTGAATGTGAAAAAAAAACAGCGTGAATTTTAGGAGTAACAGAAATTTTGAAGTCTAGGTAACTCTTTTTGAAATCAGCGTGCATTTTGGACTGCTTGAAATATTTAAAAGCGTTCGAAAACTTTAAATCAGTTGTTGCTGCCTGCTTTGGTCAAGTCCTACTTCCCAATTATAAAGAAAAAATTGCTGATATAAAAATAGTTATCTAGTTATTACTCCTAAAATTCACGCAGTTTTTTCACATTCAAGATATCTGTGAAGACAAGCAAGTTGAATTAGATGTTTTCAGTAAGCAAGCAAGGAATCAGCCCATTTTGACTTCAAAACTGTGTGGATCAAGTACAAAGTTGCCAAAAATTATCCGGGCTAAGCTAATTGATTATTGCGTGCATTATGCGAATATAAGTCTTCACTCGCTATCATATTAATTGTAACAGATTATACAATAAGCAATATTATTATTGAAGCTCCTTTTTATTTTGGGCAGTTTGTATAAAGCAATACTTCTCTTTTTTATAAAGTCATTTGAATTAATTCAAAAATTGATCAAGCATTTTTGTTTATTTTGGTTTTGAAGAAGTCTTCACATGCTTCAGAACAAGAAACAAAAATAAAACAGGACGTTAAAGTATCTTTCAGTGGGATAAAGTTGAAGTATGTATAAGTAAAAAAAAAATTAAAATTGATTTTTCTCAAAAATGGGTCTAGCGATTTTTTTTTCTGGTCTTAAAATAATCGTAACACATACTAGCAACTAAGAAGGGGAAGTTCAGAGGTGGTGTTTTTTGTTTCGATTCATACTTTTTGTGAAGAAAGATCATGGCCCCAAAGTAAAAGGGTGAAATTCCTAGAACCCAATATTTGGCCAATTTTGAGAAAAACGGCTTTAAAAAAATTGTCGCTGGGCTTATGGAATTGAAAAAAACCGTCTCCTAAGTGGCCGAGTAACTCAGCGGTTAAGCGCCCGATTTGTGCGCAGAGGCTGCGGGATTGATTCTCGCCGCCTGAATTGTTTTCATTTTTTTTTCCTTTATAATTATTTAAATGTTTATATATTCAATTTCCTCGTAAAATTTTTGTAAATTGCTCGATAATAAACATTTAATATGCTTTTTCCAATGAAAACCTCACATTTTCGGAGTTTTTTCGCAAACAAATGTAAATTTTATAAATTTATCATTTATTTAAAATTAAAGCACTCATTATAAAATCTTTCTGCTTTGTCTGCTTTTACGACAATTATCATTCTGGATTTTGCGACTGATTGTGAATTCTAGTTTTAATTTTTTCTAAGATATTTGTTATTATGACTCGTGATATTTTATTCGAAATAAAACTATCCAAAAAAAAAATTTTCGTCTATACACTGAAATCGTTGTTGAAAGCCGCCCGGGATAGACCTTCGAGGAAGTAGTTTATAGATGAGTGTGTGTTATTTTGGTTGGGCGAGGGGTCCAAGGAGACGAGGAAAGCTGAACTCGGAGCTCAGCTGTGTTGCGCAAGGAGCGTAGCGACAAAGTGCGTAATAGTGACGCAGTAGTCTACGCGTTGAATTCCGTCCGCTCGCATCAGTTCGTTTTCTGTGTTTTGGTTATGTGTTATGTGTAATAATTCATAAATAATAACTAAATCAAACTTAATAGTAAAGTAAACGTTAAATTAAACTTATATTTTAAAAATATTTTTCACTCGTGACAAAAATCAAACAGAAATAGTTCATACGGCCCTCACTTGTTTACGTTTAGAGACCGTTCGATTTAGGCCAAGGCCATTGAGGCAACTCCCGAAGCCGGGCTTAAATCGAGCTTTCAGTGTATTCTCATTTTTAAATATTTATCTACATGATCAAAATTTCACATCTCATTTAAAATATAATTATTTGATATATATATATATATATTCTTATTTTATAATGTGTGCATCCATTTTAAATAAATGAATAAATTTATAAAATTTATAAAAATTACATTTGTATACGAAAAAACTCCAAAAATGTGAGTTTTTTATTGGAAAAAAGCATATTAAATGATTATTATCGCGTAACTGACAAAAATTTACGAGGGAATTGAATATATAAAAATTTAAATAATTATAAAGCAAAAAATAAACAAATAAAAAAATTTCAGGCGGCGAAAATCAATCCCGCAGCCTCTGCGCACAAATCGGGCGCTCAACCGCTGAGTTACTCGGCCACTTAGGAGACGGCTTTATCAAGTCCATAAGACCAGTGACAATTTTTTTAAAGTTGTTTTTCTCAAAACTGGCAAAACATTGGGTTCTAGGAGTTTCACAACTTTACTTTGGGGCCATGACCTTTCTTTATAAAAAGTATGAATCAAAACAAAAAGCACCACCTCTGACTTTTCCCTTGTAAATCAAAAAGAAAATCAGGAGTGCCAGCACCTTTGGGTTAAGGGGTTATATCACCTTGACGTACTGAAAAATGAGGTTTTTTAAGGAATTTTTTTCTTTGCTATTAATAAAGCAACAAAACAATGATTTTAAGGGTTTATTATTATTATTATTATTATATATATATATATATATATATATATATCCATATAAA
>JBAGKK010006855.1:0-12305 GCA_037177015.1 Euceroptres primus | reverse complement strand
ATCGGAGCGCGAAGCGCGACGGCCACTCCGCGCGCCCTAGGCGCGCTCAAACTTGCGAGCGAAGCGAGCCGCGCGCGAAGCGCGCGATGAGAATGTGCCCGCAACACCGAAGGGGGCCGGGCAGAGTTTTTTATGTACAAGTCAGTCCTGCTTCAAATTGTAAACATGCGACGATCAAGACTTTGTTTGCATTCACTACATGTTCATGGAGTCTTGTAAAAATAAAAATATGATGGCACATTTGTATTTATGACTAGATGATTAGTAAAGATAGAGTTTCTAAGTTTTATTTTAAAGCTTATACTTTAAAGTACCGTTATGAATTTTTTCAAAATTCTCTTAAATCTTTTTTAGATTCATCTTGTTGATTTCTTTCCAGGAATTGAAAAAGGGTCGTAAATTTATCACCTGGCACATTATTTCCTTCTAGCTTTTTTAAATTCTATTTTGACTAAGAATATTCTAAAGTCATTCACATATGGCTCTTTCGACGCGAAACTTCTTAATCCTTTCAATGCTTTTGGCCAAAAGTTACAGTCTCGTTTCTTTCTCGAGTTATTAAATGTAAAAGACAAGAATTCTTTTCCAATGAGATGCGAGTGAAGCGGTCTGATACTGGTAACCGGTACTGTATAAAAAAAAGTTTAACTAAGAAATTCAGATTAGTTTGAGATTCAATAAACAGAAAAAAATAAAACAATTAAACATCAACATTAAGTGCGTTGAATAAATCACTTAGAAAATGGCCGAATGGTTCTGAAATTTTTCTAAGTCCAAACCCTCAATTTTTTCTGCCCTGAAAAATTTTTTTTTTGCGTTGAGATGAAATTTTACCGAATTTCTGTAGTCCTAGAGTTGATAGAATTCTGTGAAATATCCACTTTCGTGAATACGATAATGATTGCGAGAATAATTTTCTCAAGTGCAGCAGACGACGAGATGCTAGGTACGCATACTAGGAACGCTTGAAAATCATTGTTCAGCGTGCCTTGTTTGCTAGCTGTCATCTCGTTGTCTACTGCACTTGGGAAAATTATTTTTATTCATGAAAGTAGATATTTCGCAGAATTGTATCGACTCTGGAACCCCAGAAATTAAGTAAGTATAATTTAATTTCATCTCAACGCAAATTAAAATTAAATATATTTTTTTCAGGGCAGAAAAAGTTGGGGGGTTGGGACTTAGAAGAATTTCGGAACCATTCGGCCATTTTCCAGGTGGTTTATTCAACAACCTTAAATGCTTTATTATATTTCACTTTTTTTTAATTATCGTTCATAATTAAAATAGTTTTAAATTAAAGTTATTAATTAATGCTTCAATAATACTGTCACGTTCCGCGACGAAATTATCGTCTTAACTACTTAATGAAATTTTCTGGTTTGTGATTCCTTAAAACATTTACTGTCAGCAAAATTTTCTTCTGTCAAATTCTTCGAAACTTATGTAAGCAAATATGCGAATATGTTCTTAAATCAATTGAATTCAATGTTTTTCACAATTGATCGCGGATGCATAGCTACCATATCTAGCTACGATATACATCGAGTTATTAGAAAATCTATTACCATATTCAGCATCAGTAGATCAATTGAATTCAATGTTTTTCACAATTGATCGCGGATGCATAGCTACCATATCTAGCTACGATATACATCGAGTTATTAGAAAATCTATTACCATATTCAGCAATCAGTAGATCAAATAAGAATGGTCAGCCATACATCTGACCTAAAAAATAAGGTTAGGTTGACTTGTACCACTTCTACGCAACTGTTAGCTGCTACGCAACTGAAAATTGGTTACGTTTTGTGCTACATCTAGCCTTATAAAAAGTGAAGGACCTCAAGCATTCGCTAGTTCAGTTCAGTTTTCTTTAGTTCAACAATTCGGAATCCAGTGCATCAATCCGTGGGTCTCCATCTCCGGAATTAAGAACCCAGTTCAATTTTCTTCGAGTTCAACGACAAAATACTTTCACCAGTGCGGTCCCTACAAGTCTACAAGTGAAACCCCCTACTCGTGAGTCTAATCTTGCACAACCAGTTTAATTACAATTTGTGGATCCAACTCTGATCTACCGTGAGTGTGCTACCTGAGTCCGAGCCTAGAATTAGATTCTGATCGACTTCCGACTTCAACCTGAGGACAACCTTAGTTGATCTACAAGCTCAACTACTAATAAATATCGGTAAGCTTCCAACGACTATACTGTCGTTGGAAGCTACTGAGTCCTACTGAGATGTAGGACTACATCTACTGAGTCCTATCTGCTTACAAGTCGATCCTTGTTTAAGGTGCTGACTTGACGTAAGGGCAGTAGATGTCTACCTAATTCCATGGTGCCAAATAATCGAGGAACTATTCAATCTTTGTATTTTATTAATAAATATTATTTACTGTATTTTGAACCACCCTTACTGACTTTTGCCTCATCCCAGAGCTAGGATCCCAGGATCTATATCTAAATTGAGGAACTTAATAAGACAAGAGGGTTTGTTGCGTTCTAACATAACAATACTAAAGCAGCAAAATTATCCAAATCAAAAGAATATTTTGAAAATATAGTAAATAGAAAAAGTTACAAATTATTTAATATTATAATATCTATAATGTTCTTCTTCTTTTAACTTAATGAAACTTTAAAATACTCACCAACTCGAATTTAATTTTTTCATCAAAAAATTAAAAATCATTTATAATAATTTATTCAACATTAAATACATAAAGGAAGTTTTAGAAGTAAAAACAGTTTTTAAATATTAAAAATTAAACTCTTTAAACCAAAAATAGCAGTACGAATATTGATTTTCGACATTTAATTCCTTTCTTTATTTAATTTGATTAAATTTAAGTTACTGAATTTAACTTAATATCGACTTTCGATATTAGAAATAAATTTAAAAACTCAATTTTATTTGTGAAATTGAAAATTCTTTTAATAGGCAGAAGGAAATTTTCATGTTCCATTGACCATATGATATTTAAATTGATATCTTGAATTAATACACATTAATCAAGAGTTCTAAAGAGTTTTACGAAAGCCTTTATTCAAGTAAATATATTATATCATGTTTATCGACCTTCAGTGCCTTTTATCATATCCCCAAATTTTATCCCAATATTTTTATTATTTCACAAAAGAAAGCTGGGCTTATTTTGAGTACAGAACTGACAACATTTTGAGATGAAGCATTTTTGGTCACAAGGATCTTAATTTGAGTCTTTAAACAGAAGAAAGTTACATGAAGTTACCTAGGAAACGCTTGAATTGAGACCTTAAAAAATTAAGATGCAGCAAAAGTAAGTCTACCTGTTTTCTGTGTTTAGGAAATATCCGAGTTAAGAAAAATTGACGACAATTAGTCATGTGGTTACCTTGATACTTGCCCTTAATTTTACCCGATAAGAACACTTGCATTAAAAAGTATTGAAAATTTCCAATCCCTATGAATTGCTTTTCTGTCCTTCATTTTGAATCCCGCGAGGAGGAATCGAAGAAGTTAATTTCCAATCCCTTCCTATGCCATTCGAAGTGGTGACGTATAACCTCAAATATAATTATTAGACGATTTCTTATTATACGCGGTAAAAGCATCTCAAAAGCCTGAAATTTATAAAATCTGATAGCATTGTGTATAAAACTGCACCACTTTGTTATTAAAGACTCATCTTTGCAAATTCTATTTTTTCAGAAACTATAAAATTTTGCAAAAAAAAAAGATTAAATCTTATTTCAACATAGGTATATGTTGAAGTGAAATGTCCGCCCTTTGAAATGGTAGAAATTCATCTAAACAAATTTTGTTAAAAAGCTTGCACAGAACCTTTGTGTGGCACCAAGCGCTGCGCAAAAGTTTTTTTATGCACTCAAAGATTTTATATAACAGTATTGTTTTACTTTATAAATATTATAGGGACAAACTTATATTGTTATTAATTAATTAATGTTAAAAATTGAAATTACCATTTCAAAGGGCAGACATTTTATATCATCTTTCATCATTGCAGAACCATTTCTGGAAATCATTTCATGATTGCAGGAAATATATCTGCAACATTGAAGCATTGGGCGATGCTGTTAGGGGTCCAATACTGTGTTTTTAAATGTATTTTATTCAATAATTATTTCAAAAACAGTAAATAAAAACAGCGGCAAGTATTGAATTAAAAGGGATTTAAAACTTCAATTTGCTTTGTGGAATTGAAAAGTATTCACAAAAATATTGTCGCCGCTGGTCTTAGAAAGGGATTCATTTCAAGAGGTAACTTATTCCTGGTGCCTTAGAAATATTCAAAATTATTCATTAACTCTTGAATTCTTGAAATGAAGTGTTCATCAAAATTGCTAGTGGTTAACCCCTCGTGAGTTGATAACTATTTCAAAGACTTATTAAGTTAAAAGAAGAAGAAAATTGTGACAAGGTATTGCAATATTAACGAAATTTCGTTCTAAATTATAGAAAATTAATTAATATCATTTAAAAAATACAATATAATAATTCACACTTTCTTCGATTCCTAATTTAGAATTTTTAATAATAATGCATAAAATGTCTATTTTTAAAATTAAAATAATTTGTACCTTTTCTATTTATCACATTTTAAAAATATTCATTCGATTTGGATAATTTTGCTGCTCTAGTATTATTGAAGCATTAATTAAAAACTTTGATTAAAAACTATTTTAATTATGAAACACAATTTAAAAATGTAATAAATAATGAAGCAGAAATATATTTCTAGAAGGATAATTTTCTTAACATCCATCTAAGATTCTAAGGTCACATCTAACCATTTAATTTACTGGCTTCCCCCAACTGAACAATTTAACTTATGTATAATCTATAATTTAACGAATAAAAATTTTCTCCTGGAAGCAAAAAAATAGCTCTATATTAAAATAATAATAATAATTACAGATACCTTTAAAGAGATAACATTTTCACTTATAACTAATGTTAAATATTCAAAATGCAGCATAAAAACTCGAGTCTAACATCGATTGAGCTGCAAAATCAAAAATTATAGAAACTTCTGAATCTTATATGTTAAGAGATTATTATTTTAATTAAAATTATCATATTAAAAAACATACTTAAAGTGAGTTTTCCCTTTTAGCCCCACCATGCGCGAATAGCCCTTCTCTACGGTACGTATTATTTATATAGTAATTGAGTACCTAATTTAATATTATTTTAATTAGAAAATTATTTAATTTAAAGAATTTAAACATTTTATTTTCTTTATATTGGATCTGCAATTTTGAATTTCGTATGTTTTAAGATATTTTTCAAATTAATGGTTTATAAATTATAGAAACTGAGTTTCTGCGAATAGGACCACGTTCAAAGTACTGTATAAACCGTATTATTTGGCTGTTTTTCATAAAAATCGGCTACTTTGAGGTATTTGAACCATCTACCTAGATTTCGATCATTATTTCACTTTTTCTTCCTTTTATAACTAAAGCTTTTTTCATTACCAGAATTCAAAGAAGATGCATGAGAAGAAAATATTCCTTGAATCGATACGAATCGATTAATCTGTAATATTGAAGATTAAGAAAACCTAATCAATAATGATATTTAGAAAATGAAAATTTACAATTTGATTAACACAATTAATGCTTTCTCCACGAGGAAACAAATTGTACATGTGCTAATTTATCGTAACGAGGATGAAAAATGCTCATCAAATGAAAGCCAAAAAATATATGGACTACTGGGAAACACCCGAGAGTTTTTCGGGTTTCAAGGTTTTCGTCTTCTGCTAATATTTCCTTTGGGATGGCGCGATACCGAATAAGTAGCGTGCGGAAAATGTAGCGACTGACTCAACCAACCGTTACAACTTGCGGCGAATGAGACTGAAACTCTTTCAACAGTTTTCGCTATAACAGTTTTTAAAGCCTGTTTTACATTTAATTATCCCTTCGACATTTTAAAAAGGTTAGTTAGATTAGTTTTAAAATTGATGTTATTAGAATATTGCAAAAAATATTAATTATTAAAAATACATTATCACAAAGGGAGCAGTTTTCAAAGATGTAGTATATACATATGTTGTTTTGTTTTCAGTCAACAGTCCACATTCTAGCCTTTGTCTCCTTTTTCGTTATTTTAAATTATACCAGTTTGACGTCGAGTAGGTACATATTTAATAAATTTAAATGCATGCTCTATGTAGACCTAAATTATTTTAAATCGTATTCAATTTATATTTTTCATAAAATATTTCATTGTAAACGATGTAAAGATGTTATAAAATCATACAATATGCACAGTAATAAAAGGGTTTGTTTTTGTTCAATAGACACAGACTGTTTCAAAGGAACAGTTTGTATTTGTCTCATATGTAGTGTACAACAATATGCAAAACTACTCCTAAATGGTATTTCTGAAAAGGCTAGCGCCTGCAAATAAAAAGATAAGAATCCTTACTTAACCATAAACAATAGGTAATACTTGGCAGAATAAAAATAAGGAATTTATAAAACTTTCCCAGTGTCAAAAATAACATAATAATAAGTAGTTATTACCTTTGCGCTAGCAAACATAACTTTTCAGACATACAATTTCATACATAAGCTTTCCTCAGACATTTAAATATCAATTTTCCAGAATTTTCGATCCTTCTTAAAAAACTGACTTATACTCAAGACAAAGAAATCTCCATCGAACACATGATATATAGATCTATCTGGACTGCAAAACTACTCACTACCGGCGCTATCTGTTGTATTCAATGCCAACAAAAGATAATAATATTACATACTTTTGAAATGAGATATTATAATTGTTTGTAGGCGAAAAAAGTGAAATAATTATTGATCACTGTTTAAAATACGCAATAAACCATTCATTAAACTCTTAATATTAAATTGAAGTACATCAGAAATTTTAAGTGTAAAGATCGCGCTCTTGGGAACTCAAAGTTGTTTGGTTGGAAGCTCAGAGAAATCTGACTGGAAAAACGGATTGAGGATCAGTCGGGGGAGAAAAAAGGGTGTGTCTTGAGGTTTGTTAATCTGAGGTGGGTGGAAATTTTAGGGAACGTAGACAGTCATTGGTCAGTTTGAGGAAAAACCCAAAAACATTGAACAGCCCTCGTGGGGTCCGTTCGAGGTTAAGGTGCAGTAAAAGCTGCCGAAGGGCCCTAGACTTAATCCCTATAGGGTTGCCGAGAAATCACGTTTTGCAGAAGACAGGGGTATGGTAAAATAAATGGTAATAATAGAAGCTAATAATAAATAGATTAGAATAAAATATGTTAATAAGAGCTAATATAAAATGCGATATGCGTCATAGGAGATTAGATAAACAACAATTCTTTAGCATATTTTAGTAGAAAATTAATTTAAATAATAACTTAAATATCTCACGAGTTCTAACAAAAAGTGCCATCACAGTTTTTGACTTTTACAATGTGTAATTATATTAGTTTTGACGCATTAAAATTTGTGATTTCACTGATGTAATTTACCAATGTATTAATTATTTATTTGTTTGATGTTATATTTCACTGATTAAAATTTAATGATAGCCTGAGTTTTTTATGTGACACAGACTACATTTGATGCTTTGAGTGATGATTTACAACAATTTTCGACGCAAGCGTACCCTATCAATCTTTATAATATAATGCTCTAAAAATAATGATCATCAATTTACATTAATATTTCGAATGGCTAGTGGTCAATTGCCTGTTAGGCGAACGGATTTGTGATTTAAATTTCGCGGAGTGTGCGATTGTGCTTGACAATAGGAAAAGGGAGAACAGCAAGGGGTTTGTTGAAATCAGAGAACGTCGTTTCTCAGCTCATTTCACACAAGTTTACGAGGCATAGGCGAGAATAGAGTAATGCGAAGCAATCACGAGAGACGAGGGTGATTCTGGCACGAGAGAACTGTCTTGTTCGACCAATATTGGCCAGCCCGTCAATCGTTCGTAACACTCTCTCTTTCCTTTTGTCGAAGCTTTGACTGTGTGTGAACGTCCAACCTGCATTGCTAACCCCAAACCGATCCACCACCCACGATATTAACCTTCCATTTCCTCCCCAATTTCATCCAGACACCTAGTCTAAGAGGAATCTGGTTTACTCACTGTCGAATGCTTCACAAAAAGCTTTTTGTTAGTGACTTCAATATTTCGTTCCCTTACGTATAATTATTGAACGGTTTCTGATTTAATTTTCTATCACATATTGTTAAAGTTTTATACAATTACCGTTATTAAAATTTCAATCACACGTAAATGAAAATTCTGTCACAAGGAAAAAAGTGAAAAAATTCGCAGCACCCATAGAGAAAACTGGAGTGTCAAAATTTCAGAGTTAAAATTTAGAAAGTCAGCCTAACCTTCTAGATGGTTAAACCGACTCTATAATTTTTTCGACATAGTCATTTCGACTCTCGTTTTATGTTCAGCTTGACAATCCACAGAGGGCCAGACTGACAATTAGAATAATCAACTGGACCCTCCAAGATGGCCAAGTTGAACATCTAGTTTTTCACTCATTTTAACCCTTTTATATGTTCGAGTCAGGCCTCTGAGATGATCGAATCGACCGTCTGCTTTAAACCCTACAGAATTGGTCAGCTTTACCATCTATAAGGCTGTCCTATAGTTGACCCTGAAATATGATCAGTCTGACCCTCTGGATGTTTTAGACTGACCTTCCTTTTTTCTCCGTGCCAAGAATCAGACTCTAACCTAAACATCACGAATCAAGTGCATGTTCCACAGCGCCACGTAGGGAGTTCGAGAACATAGCATTTTCAATTACAGTAATTGAATCTCATTTCAGTAACGTTCATGAAAAAATTTAAATCACAATCGTAAAATACGATTGTGCTTGAATTTTCAAGAAATTTCTAACAATAAATAATAGAATGGAATAGGAAGAAAAACTAGAATAGCTTGCGTAAGAAACGTAAGCCTTTTTGAAGAATATTTACACAAGATAAATTTACAAAAGACAAAAAGAATATCCCTGCTTCATGGAAATTCTACCAGTAATACCAGCATGGATACATAACACATATTCAAGATATGCACCATGACTTGAGGGCAACAATGAGAGTTTTTCGAACCTAAATTGTAAAATTCCAGAAAAGAATTTCAAAAACACCAAAAGTTTATGATGATAAATCTTTTGCATTTCGACCAAATCAAATCGTAAAATGTTAATAAAAGAAATCGTTATTAGTTTCAGTTTCTCCTTTCCTGGTATGAAGCAACTGAAGTGACACTTTCTATTGGCCAACGATAAATGGCATGGCAGCGTCAGGTAATTAAATAAATTGCAAACGAAGCGATTGCTAGGTTTTCCGTGTTAGCGTGGCTTTACCTGATAAATCATTAATGCCGTTAATTAAAAACTTTAATCAGCTTCGCTGCGCGAATCTCGGTAGGCAATTTTAAAGTTGTGATGCTTGAGGCTCTCAGTTCACCCAGATCTGAACTGAGATTCAGTCTCATCATTAAATTCCATCCCGTGTTCGTGGTTCGATATATGTAAACCACCTCTGCAGTCATCAAGAGTACATCAAAAAAAGAAAAAAAAAACTTTTAAACCAAGCGCATCGAAGCTATTGATTTGTACTTTATAGATGCAAAAGTTTCCGTAACTAATGAATATTACTGATGTTTAGAAGAGTCTGACCACATACTTACAAAAATTCCGTTTATTTTAATAATAGTAGATTTAAAATTATTGTTTCAAGACAGCATGTTAGACAAAATTCTACTTTAAATAATATTGAGCTCTTGTGAAATAGACTTAAGATTTGAGTAGTCAAATCGGAGTAAGTAAAAGTTGCAAGAAATGAAATAATGGTTAATTTAATATTCCTGCAGATATTTACAAATCTTTCCTTATTTAAAGTTCGGTTCTGATGGGGCCCCTGCCAGACTTTATAGTCTTTAAAAATCCGACAGAAGCCCTACCCGGCTCTATTGAGCAATTTCTAGTCTAGAAAAAATGAATTTCAATTTTGATTTCATTAAATAAATGAAATGGCAAAACTAATCCAACGAGAACTCTGTAGGAGACAGAACGGGGTCCTTTTTGTAGACAGGTTGTGAAAAAGAGATTCCACTAAAACCCTACTGGAAAATCTAGTACGGTATATATAAAAAAGCGTTTCATTCGGGTTTGACTAGCTTTTTCCACTAGAAGCCGTTATGAAATATGGCAAACTCGTCAGGGCCCCTCCAGAACCCTTTCGAAATTTTTATACGAGTTGATTTTATACACAGGTACGTGTATTAAAATTCTGTGAAGAAGATAAGCCGTTTGAACTAACTTACCATATTTTTTACGCTTCAGAAACATTTGTTCCAGTTTCTTATTCTTCCTTTTTCCACTGACTTTCTTTGGTCGCATGAAATGTTGACATTTCTTCTTATTTGGTTAACGTTGAAGAGTCTGAACAGTCCAGAAGATTATAATACTATGTCTCTTAGTTATTTATTTTTAATTGTGTTAAAAAAACTTTTAATTTAAGAAAATTAACAACTATTCAAAATTATTTTTGTATTTTTTACTTTAAACAATTTACATTATTACTAGATCTTATGCCAGACAATATTCAAATTATTTATTTACAGAAGAAATTAATTGTCAAGAATTATTATAATCCATGTTTACTTGGTAGCAAATAAAAATATTCAGAAAAAAATGTAATTTTGTGTTGCATCAGATAAAGAGTTGAATGCAGTGCTGAAATAAGGGCTGTGAGCCCTGGGCCCCACTTTTGAAGGGTACTCCAAATTCTGAAATACATTTTTCAAAATGTTTTTTTGAAATCATTTATTTTGCAATTTTATTCTCTGCAAGGACCACATGCTTTATAAAATATAGAATAATTTTAGGAATTATTTCTCGCTTTTTCTACGAGCTTCGCGTGACCATTAATTAATTTAAACAATATTGGTCTGAATGTAAGACACAGTTCTGATATTCAGGTAACGTGGTATTAAATTCAGACCAATATTTCTTAAATTAAGACTAAATTTTACTGAATTTAATCCGAACCATTTTAAGGTGTAACAGTTTTCAGTATTCTTTTTTACTGTGATCACTGTCTCCAAGGTCTTCGTATCCTGGAGCAAGTACTTGCTCTGTTTAAGACTCAATTCTGAAATTCAGGTAGCGTAGTATTAAATTTAGACCAATATTTCTTAAATTAAGACAAATTTTACTGAATTTAATCTAAAATATTTTAAGGTGTAAAAATTTTAAGTATTTTTTTTACTGTGGTAAGTACGATTACGAGTTCCGACACTTGACTTGTACGTATCAGAGAAGAATTTAAATTTCTTCAATTTTTTTCACTATCCTTTAAAGATGAAATAAAAGAATTTGCAAACGCAAAAACCCGAAAGAGAGTTCTTGAAATAAATGTTAATGTTTAAGATTGTTAATTACAAGCACAATAATAAATTTCGTTTTGAAAACATTTATTTAATTATTTTGTATACATAAATAAATTAATTTATTTTATTTACCCGATTTTTTTCTTGAGGGGGCTCAAAAAAATTCTGCAGTTGCTTTAATCTGATAATAGTTGAATGCTATGAATTACTGCGAAACCTATGATTCCCTTGAATTTTTACAAACTGTAATGAGCTTCGAGAAAATAATGGAAATCCGTATTTCGTCAAGATGTAATCGATAAGTTTGCCTTATAATGGCCAACAAACTGCCACAAAAGTTATTTTCAATTTCAGATATCGCTAGATGTAGAAACTTGCATTTCATTCCCTTCGATGAAATCAGATAGAAACTTCTAAAGCGAAAAGCCAATGGTGATTTCTGAGCGCCTGAACCTCGGTTGATGTAAAAACGATTTTGCGCAAGCATAATCATCTCTGAAATTACACTTTATCAGAAAATCAGGATTGAATTTGGCAAATTAATTACGAAATTTTAAGTTCAT
Organism: Euceroptres primus; assembly: GCA_037177015.1. Classification (NCBI taxonomy): domain Eukaryota; kingdom Metazoa; phylum Arthropoda; class Insecta; order Hymenoptera; family Figitidae; genus Euceroptres; species Euceroptres primus. The sequence goes on along the minus strand of JBAGKK010006855.1, from coordinate 357 downwards.
CAGTTTTCAGTTCTTGGCAAGCTACTCCGTTTGAATTTCCATAAATTGAAGTCTTGAATAAACCAAGAATCGTTATAGAGAAATCGTAATTAAAATCTTCTTTATCAAAAACTTTCTGATCATTTTGCTTCTTTTGAAAGTCTAATCCCTAATTGTAAATGAACTGAATACACCTGTAGGAGAGAGTCGGCCATGGTGGCGGGCTTTGAATTAAATGTCCTATAAATTATGATAGAACTGTGACTTTGATGTCTGCACTTTTTAATGTAAAACTTAAATAACCAGAGAACATATGTCATTATTCAAAACCGTTTTTTAACTACGTCATTAGTTGACATTCAATTAATTCATGGGTGT
>JBAGKK010006844.1:0-12305 GCA_037177015.1 Euceroptres primus | reverse complement strand
ACAAAGATGAACGGTGCGGAGTCGAAAGAGTAAGGAAGACATACTCTGTGCGATTCGAGAGTGAATAGCCCCTCGATTGACGGTGAAGAATCGAGGCAGACTGTGGTGGCGTAGTAGGGGTAGCTTCGTCTCCCCGGCTGACACTCGCGAGCGATCGCGCCGGATTTGAATTGGCGCTTTCAAATTGCATCAACTTCCAATACCTCAGCAACAAATTGATGTTTCGAGATATTTTTTTTAAATTTGTGGTTGCTTTCCGCGCTGATCACAAATTTGTTGGTGGCTTCTCAAGAAAATTATATCTAATGCCTAAAATGTCAAACTACTTTATTTAGATTATCCAATTTTGCTATTAATTTATTGTTTATTGGATTTACTGTAACATGTACCTTATTCTTCTGAAGACTTGCATTCGAAAAATTACTTTAGGAAGAAAAATGTAAAAAAAAATTTTTAAACATTGCCTAATAACCAGACGTAATTAATGTTTTTTGTCAATATTAACAAATAAAGGATATTTTGTGAGGAAAAAAGTGCAACACGTATTCAATCGATCCAAGGATTGTTACAGGCATGGAAAAACAATCGATTATTTTAACAACAAATAGACTTTTTTGAAAACTAATAATTGTTCCATGCTCAAAATTTGCACACTTCGTAAGAGTGATGAAAGGCATATTTCCTGTCAGTTTCGAAATTATTATTTGATTAACTTGCGTGTTTAAAACTAGGCGAATTTGAACGGTATTTTTTTCCAAATAAACAAATGAACAAATGTTAACGTGCGACCTGTAATTTGTAGAACTCTCTAACACCTACCTTTTTTTATTTGAACTTTTTTCTGTTAAACAAATAAGTTCGTTGTCATAAACAAAATGCTTGTTTTTGCACTTTTCAACTGCTGCTTAAAAATAGAGGGACTAAAAATTTTTGGTGCATAATTTGTGCTTCGTTCTACTACCAACACTACCAGAAATTGTAGCAAACCATCAGGAAGGAATTACAGTAAAAAAAGACCACTTTCTTCATAGTGCGCCTGTACCTTTGACCCATATTATTTTACTGTCCTTGGAGTACCGGACAGAAGGTCTAAATTCTTTAAATTTAGTTTTCCTTTTGATTTATAAATTTAAATTTCTTAGAGACTAGATTATAACTTAAAAATAACTTTATTGCGAATTCTTTGGAGCTTTACTACCATCCCTCCCCGAACTACAAGGGGTGAAATTTTCATCCCCAGAGCAAAACGGGTATTTTCAAATGGTCACAACTTCCTTTCTACAAATACGAATTGAATTTTCTATGAGTGATTTCTGAAGGGCTTTTCACGCCCTTCCACCCGAGTGAAACTCTCTCTTGCGCGCTCGGACAGGCAGACCAGTCCAGCCGGTGCACCGAACGACGCTGATTCATTCAAAAATACTTTTGTTTGGTGCAGAAACTCTCAAAAAATGACGTTCAGTAGTTCTAGCTGCATCGAAAAATTTTTCACTTTGTTATAAACAAATTAGGGAACAAAAGTGTTTTTTAAGAGAGCGTTCACTAATTACGTAACGTTTCTTTCGTCTTTTTTTACTCCGCTCTTCTCCCCTCCGTAACGCATTTTCCGAATTTTTTTGTATATTTTCATTATTACCGTAACAGAAATCAGACCCCCCCTCCATCACTATTTAAAGTTACGTAATTTGTTAACGCTTCCTAATTAGAATCAATATTAAAAAATTTCAGACCTATATTTTCGAGAGGAAATCTATGGATTAACATATTTACTAATTAAATAGATTATTTATAAACATATTATTATATTATATTATTTATAAACAGATTATCACTACGCAGAATTCGTTCTTTATATGAACTAAACTTAAAGGTCTCGTGTAGTGATAATTTGTTTATACAATTTCTTTATATAAATAGTTTACAATATTGCCAATTTATGTTTATCTTTCACAAATCATTAGTAAATTTGTTAATCGATTAATTTTCTCCCGAAAATACCGGTCTAAAATTTTTGAATATTGATTCTAATGAGGAAGCGTTAACAAATTACGTAACATTAATTAGTGAGGGGGGGGGGTTCTGATTTCTGTTACGGTAATGATGAAAATATACAGAAAAACTCGGAAAATGCGATACGGAGGGGAGAAGAGCGGAGTAAAAAAAGACGAAAGAAACGTTACGTAATTAGTGAACACTCTCTTAAAAAACACTTTTGTTCCCTAATTTGTTTATAACAAAATAAAAAAATTTTCGATGCAGCTAGAACCACTGAACGTCATTTTTGGAGAGTTTCTGCACCAAACAAAAGTATTTTTGAATGAATCAGCGTCGTTCGGTGCACCGGCTGGACTGGCCGGTCTGCCCGAGCGTGCGAGCGAGGGTTTAGCTCGGATATATTCGCAAAATCGCATAACTATTGTTTAAGAACATTCAAAAATTAAAAAAAAATGGATTTGGCAGGATGGAAGGGCATGAAAAGCGCTTCAAAAATCACTCATAGAAACTTCAATTCGCATTTGTAGAAAGAAAGTGGTTTTAAAATATTTTAAACATTTTAATTTAATTTAATTTAAAACATTCTAAAATACCCGTTTTGTTCTGGGGATGAAAATTTCACCCCCTGTAGTTCAGGGAGGGATGGTAGTAAAGGACTATTAATTGGTGGGTGACCTACTATCGTATAGGCAAACAAACTCTGAAAATTTAAAGATTTTGGCACTTTGCCTGCACATTCGCCTTTTCGCCTGTGTTAGAACCTAGGAGAAGGAGGGTTTAGACTTTCGGGTTTACGAAAGTTCGAGTATTCCGGAGCCCGGCCCGAAAAAGCAGAAAAAGTGTCCCTGGGATCTTCGAAACGTTCCAGTGGGTCGTTCGCGGAATGCCGATGGAATTTTCCAAGTATCCGCCCACCTAAAACATTCCAAGGAAACATTATTGGAACGTTCCACCGCAGTTCTGCTGTACAGAAAACTTTAAAGGCTGCGCAGTAGTTTTCTATGGCACCTATGACTGCGGAGTACTTTTTGACGGTTATGAAAAGTACTGCTGTTCATTTATTAAGTTTTCTACTTCGTCTGCAAAACTTCATCTTTCCTGGTAATGTTCCATTAATGTTCCCCTGGAACGTTCCAGATGGGCGGACATTTGTAACACTATATTTCTTCCATATCGGATGGTAAGGATGGTAAGGATGCCTGTCTCTCATGGACTAGGTTAATTTTTTAAATTTTGTCTAGCCCAAGTTTTCAGAAAAAAAACTACCGCAGCCCGGGTTCGAACCGGGAACTTCCCATTTCATGTAGGATGCGTTCCCAATTGCGCCACCGCGGCATACGATAGATTTTTAGTGAGAACCTGCGCTGGTTGTATTACATTGCTTTTGAATGCTGGTAAATTATATTTCTTCCATATCGCATGGTAAGAATGGAAACTTTTTACATTGACTTCTTCGTCATTTTTTCACGAGAGACATTCCATCAGCGTTCCGGGAACGTCCAGCTGGAACGTTCCGAAGGTCCCAGGGACACGTTCCCGGAATGTTCCGGGAACGTTCCGTGCTATTAAAGTACGTTCTTCTACGTAAGTTCCTCTCAGTTTATGAAGGAACCTCTTATGTAATCACTTCATTTTACGTTGTGTGGCGTAATAACTCTTTTGTTCAAAAAATCAAGCTTCTAGTTGAAAAAGCCGCCAATACTCTGCTTTCAAAATTATCCCAGACAGACTCTTGTAATAGAATAGAAGGCTTTATTAAGAATAGTTCCTTCTTGTCTTCCGAATTTATCCACGCTGTTTCAATCTTTGCTGACGACGTGTCTACCGGTAAGCACTTTAGCAAGATAGCGTGGGATTTTGATGTTGGATGTGCATGCGGCACGGAGCTCAAGAATTTGCCACATCTCTGGCATTCGCGCACCACTTTGTTGAAGAGTCGACCAGACTATGGTTTCCTTCGCTGGCGATTTTCGACCGTAATCCGTGAGCAAATTGGCATTAACGAATTAATTTACAATCCCAATGGGGAATTTGTTAGTAGCTAGGAAGGTTTATTTATTGCAGGGTTTCTGTATCGAGGTGAATGTTCACCGGCGATTTCGTTACTCGCTAATCAGTAGAGAGCGGATTAGCACCTCTGTGATGTTAGCTGACGAGCACCACTCGGCTCTCACACGCGGAGAATCCCGGTTAGACCATCATTTGTTCTTGATAATTTCGAATTGAAGGCGAAAGAATCTAAGGCGTCATATAGCAACGCATCAACAACAAATAATGGTCTAACTGGGGTTTTCCGCGTGTGAGAGCTGAGTGGCGCTCGCCAGCTAACTTCATAGTGGCGCTAGTCCGCTCTCTACTAATCAGTTAATCAAATTGGCTTCAAGGACCGACCGGAAAGGGGGTCGCAGGTAAATATACTTGTTTTCTTCGCCATAGCTGTTAAGCACATTATGTTCTTCTGATAGAATTATCAAACAGAAAGAAAATACAATCATATATGGACATATCTCAGAAACCTTTCACTTTTCAGTGAAAAAGTAAACGACAAAATTTCTGTAAGCACAACACTGGAAATTTCCCTATATTATCTATAAGTCCTACAAAATCATATTTTGCAATTGAACAGACAATAATTACTGTCTTAAAATCGTTATTGAAGAATAAAAAAATTGATTTTGCGAAAGAAGCGGATCGGTCGGTATTTCATTTGTATTTAAAAACATTTGGAGGTCGGTTGACGAAAATTTGAAAATTAGAAAATAAAAATAAAATTATGAAAGGAAATTACTTAATTGGGTAATTAATTACAAAAAAATTGAGTGTGAAAATGTACCATTAAAAATTAGTTAAAAATGTAATAAATGAACAAATTTTAATTTTTTAATTTAACCGTTACGGTCGACCATAACGATTTATAATTTTCTACTAAAAGTTAGCAATTAAGTATCTGTTCCTTGAGCACAATAACAGAAAGCTGAAGAACAACCGTGAGAAGGTATTTATAAAATTTTCCAAAACTTTTGATTATAATTCAAGGAGTATCATGAGTGTTACGGTCGTTTTTAAATTTTGTACGCACACAATTTTTTTTTTTTTTTAATTATGATTCCTCTTATAGGAAAATGAGCACAATGGCTTAGATTGGCCCTTACCCTCTATTATTACTTAAATTTTGAGTTTCAATAAGCTTTTATCGCGTGCGAGCTGGCTTATTTACAAAAAAACTGCAAATATAAGCGTTACGGTCGAAATGTCAAAATTCGTGAGACATACTTTTGAAGCCTATGACTTGGTTCGTATTGAACAAAATGCAGATTCTGATGAATAAAAATGATTTTGTTTTAATTAACTTGAAATAGATATTTTTTTTATAGCTTTTCTTATTTCGTCATAGAGTTTAAGCATAAAAAGCATGTGAAAATGTGGATCGGGACAAGCTGACTTCTTTAAAAATCAAACATTCAAACTTCAATTACTTTTGATCCAAAGAATAGGTTTATTTAAAACCATTTGTGCAGTATACTTTGCACTATAATACATACCTTGAAACAAAAATTAATGTGATATTTATTAAAATTACCTAGATATCTTTGAGGGACACAATAGTGAAAGGTTCCTGAGATATGACCATATATTTTTCTGGAACGTATTAATAATAGAAGGATTTTTATTCAGAAACATTTTTACATTATAAACTAAATAAAAGCGAATACCTTCTTAGTGACCGCATACGCGCAATAAACATCTTTAAAAAATCAAAACAAGTTCCTATGATAAAATTTTTAAGCCGCTTTATGTAAAAGATGGTTAAATAGGCTTTCTGTGCTAGACTTGGGTAGTGATGCACCTCAAGGCAAGAAAATCTTGATCTTGCTTCATATCGCTCGAAATTTCGAGAATATTTTTAACCAAGATTCTTAAACAGTCAAATTTCTTTTACGTTTTTCTCGAGAAGTCTTGCTTTTGACAATATGAGCCATTCAATAATTTTTTCAAGATTCTTGATAATGACAAGACAACATCGAGACAAGATCTTGAAAGACGAGATCTCGCTTGAATGCATCACTAGACTTGGGGACGGAGAACTCAAACTTGTTATGAAAAACAAAAATCTTACTTTAATATTATATGATGTAAACTGTGGTTGGCCTTTATATGATCAGTGTCTAGTCTGTGATTTCTTTTGATTCTAAGCGTAGTGGTATCCAAGTAAACAACGAGATCCAAGCCAAAATGAAATGCAGTCCATCTCCAAACATGTTCACCTGGTCTTTCCACGCATCTACCACACCGGAAACACTGTCTCAAGAATTCCTCTTCACTCATCTGCTTTGGTCTGTGGTAAAGATAACAAGAAATCGTGTTATTATTAGTCATACATGTTTGAAGCCATTGATTACTTTGTGTGTGAATGAGTCTTGAAAATTGATAATTCATAAGTTTTCGATATCTACCTAAGTGTCTTCGGATGACTCAAAAACAAGGACGCTATAGTAGGAATTTCGTCCAGGAATCTGGGAGAGGAAGGGACACATTTTTCATATTTATTGGATATAATACATTTCTTTAAAACTTTAAATGGAGCAAGTACGAACATCAGAATTGTAAAGAATTTTCCAATCATAGGTACGTCAAGCTAGCAGTGCCACCCTGTGAAATCGAAATATCTACTATTCCAAAATTAAGGCTCACCTAGGGCTAATTTAATGCACTCTTGCCAAATTTACAGCTCTGCATTTTTATCAAAAAATACTTGCTACTGCACTGTCAGCTTGGCTTCAAATCAGCAGTTTGGCAATTAGTAAATTCATACCTTAAAGACGTTGACTGTGTTAGCGTTATTCTCGGAGAATTTCTTTAAATATCTAAAACTGCGATAAATCGGATACATGTACAATGTATCCAGCGTCGATAGTACTTAAAATATTTGAGTGTCTGGCATTTTTTGGACTTGAAACTTTAAACGGAAGGCTGTATAGTAATTTTGAACAATCTTCGTGATGAGAATGTATTCATCAAAGTCGATGTAACTTTGAGAACATTAATATCACATCCATATAATTACCGAAACTTATTTGTAGTAGGGCATTTCCACGAAAAATGTGACGCACGACGGTTATTTTTCAGGATTACCTTCGTAAAAATTAATTAGATGTGGGATATATGCATATTAATTTAATTGTATGGATTGCATTAATACTATTGACTAATTAACAATTTTTAAAAATATTTTTCATTACTTGAAATCAGAGTGACTCACAGTCACCTACCATGAAAATGCCCAGTAGTAATTTTAAATCATGAGGAATAAATTTGACTCGGAACGTGAAGCGCAACAATTGAATTGTGTGTCCGAGCAGATTTTTGTTAATCATTTTTCACTGATTCAGACTTCAGACGAAACTTGATCACATTTGCAAACAATATATTTTCACTCACAGCACCGAAACTTTTGACGAAATCGGAGGAAAGTCCCAAAATTCGAAGACTTTATTCTTTCTTATTATAATAAGAGTTTGGTCATTTATCGAGGTAAATGGCGTCAAAGTGAAATCCTTTGGAAATCAATTCTGGACAGGGTGCATCAATAATATGCTTTAGAATTTCCTTAGAGATCCATCTGTCGGTCACTCTTGTTACTGCATTATTATCGACCGCTGCAGGAAAGCTGAGCTGATAATTATTTTTCTTATTTATTTTAGCAAATTTTCCTTGCAGAAATAATGATTGATCTAAAAATACAAAAATAAACCAGCTTTTGCGAAAAGAAATGTGGAAAAATGTGTGCATATATTAAAAATTATAATATTTACATAATTTTAATAAATTATACAAATAATTAAATAATCAAGCGTATAATTAAATAAAATGAAAAAAATATGCGGGTAGCAGGAATCGAACGAGCAGCCTTCCGCCCATAAGCCGAGCAAGCTATCGCCTGAGCTATCGGATCATCTGAAAGACAATGTTGCCATAGACATATGAGGTGCTTTGAATTTTTCAAACCAGTTTTTCTCAAAATTGGCCAAAAAGCGCATCGAGCACATATATTATATTATATATTATAATATATGATAATACTATAATAATTATAACTAAAAACTTGTACAAAATTTCTAAATCACGCGTGCACATTTTTTCCACATTTCTTTTCGCAAAAGCTGGCTTATTTTTGTATTTTTAGATCAGTCATTATTTCTGCAAGGAAAACTTGCTAAAATAAATAAGAAAAATAATTATCAACTCAGCTTTCCTGCAGCGGTCGATAATAATGCAGTTAAAAGAGTGGCCGACAAATGGATCTCTAGGAAAATTCTCCAGCATATTATTGATGCAGCTCCGTCTACAATTTATTTCCAAAGGATTTCACTTTGACGCCGTTTACCGCGATAAATGACCAAATTCTTATTACAATAAGAAAGAATAGAGTCTTAGAATTTTGCGTTGACTATAAGAGTTCGTCAAAAGTGTCGGTGTCGTGCAGAAAATATATTTATGTCAAGTGTGGCTTCTCCTATCGACCATCTTTTTCTAAATTTTCGTCTGCTTCCTCGGAATTTATGAAATACTTTCAGACTAAACTTTGTCTTATCAACAATTAACAAAATTTTATCGACAGCGAGACCACTGCAGTACACGTAAGTATAATTTAATTTTATTTCAATAAAAATTAAAATTAAATATACATATTTTCCAGTGCCGGAAAAATTGGGAGTTTGGACTTCGAAAAATTTCAGAGCCAGTCGGCCATTTTCAAAGTCGTTTAACGTATACCCTTAACTCTTGGGTTATCTCTAAATATAAACACAAAATACAAATATAAATAGAACGCAATTGATAAGGAAAACTTTTGAAAAAATTCATACACATGCCTTGATATGTCCTTTATTTGTTCTAATTTTTGCAGATTTTTCTTATTGGTGCGCCATCATTAAAAAAAACTCAAAATCGTTTTTTCACTATTTTTCACAATTTTTTAATGTTGACATCTGGTGAAATTAAAAAGGTGGACTGGAAGGGGTACGAATCCTTTTATTTCACTCAGAGAATCTACTTGAGTCATCCGGTGCACACGAGCTGAGTGCCGCGGTCAGAAAAACCCTTGAATTGAGTCCCGTCTGGATCATTCCTCCACCTCTCTTCCCCCACCTGCTGCAGAACATGATAAGACGTAAGAGGGGGGGGGGGTAGGGAAGGGTTAGCTCTGTGCAGTGTTGGCCCTTAGCCTCTTTGCCGCCCGCGATACTGGCTTTATGCAGAGCCAGCCTTTAGTCTCTTCGGCTCCCGTGATACTGCTTGCTACTGTGCCAGTCCAGGAGAGATTTTCGAAGTAGGGTAATCGATTTGCTCAAAACTTGGTAGATTTCAATTACATTTCAAGAACAATGTATGCACCAAGTTTAAGGTCCAAATATTAATTAGTTTAAAAGTTACTCCGTTTTTTATTTTAGCGGTATCTCAAAAACTAGAGATCGTGGACATGTTTTTTTTTTTAATAAAAATAGGAAAATTAGACAAATCTAATGAGTTATGAGTGTTGTTAACGTATTTTTTAAATTAACAAAGTAATTTAAACAATTTAACACAACTTTCGTTCAACTAATCGAAATTGATTGTACAAAGACGAAAATACTCCTTACTTTGTCCTCTTTGAAATTAAAAAAAAATTTTGAGTGCATTTCATAAACTCACTCAAAATTTAGAAAAATGATGAGCGCTCCAGAGAAATTTGAAATGCTCGCGGTAACAGACCAGAGGTGCGCGCGCCTGTGTGGCCAAGGGACTCCTTCCCACAAGAAGAGTATGTTACAAGTTACATGATACGATGCACGTACCTACATCGTTGTGCTTCAAATGTTTTGTCCTTCGATTTTAAATATATTTGAATCTAATTTTTTTAACTTTCTTTACTTCATATTGCCTGAAATTATAACTAAGATACCTGAAATAAAAGCAAGTCGAGCATACCAACTCCACAGCGAGTAACTGAGATTTCGAGTGGGAAAGATTCATGCGTCGAGCATACGCGTTAAGTGTTAAGCCTCGTGGTCTTTGAATCAATTGATTCCGATTAGTCGGACGAAAGTTATGTTAAATTGTTTAAATAACTTTGCTAATTTAAAAAATACATTAACAACAGTCATAACTCATTAGATTCGCCTCATTTTCCTAAATTTTTATAAAAACAAAATCGTATCTACGATATGTAGTTCTCGAGATATCGCTCTTTAAGGTAATCACATTTTTTTATCTCATGAACTAATTAATATTTTGACATCAAACTTAGTGAATATATTAGTCTCGACATGTAATTGAAATCTGCCAAGTTTCTTCCGAATCGGTTACCCCACCTGAAAATATTGAAAATCCCTCTATTTTTGTCGATGGGATATTTTACAGCTGTCCTAAACAATTCGGTCAAGTTTTTACAATTCTCGGGCTATTTGAAAATTCATATATACCTGTTGTTTCCTTCCTGCTTCTCGGAAAAAATATAAATTTATATGCTGCAGAATTTTCTCACTTAACTTCGGAATGCAAGAAACTAAATTTGACTTTTAATTCAAAAATAGTTTATGCAGATTTCGAGGTTGCCATCCATTCAGCTATACGTCTACAATTTCATGATTCTAATACTATTAAAGGTTGTCGATTTCATTTAGGCCAATGTTGGTGAAGAAAAATTCAAGAGCTTGGATTAAGCAATGAAAACAAAAAAAACTTTGAAATAGGTGACTTTTTACAAAACTTGTTTGGTCTTGCTTTTTTAAATCTATCCGATGTAGAAGATGTTTTGTTGAAGATCTCATAACTATCCAACCATCACATGAAAGAGTTCAAAAGTTTTGTGATTATGTTTTAGAAAATTACATAGAAAAAGATTTTAGAAATCCACTTCAAATTTAGGCTGAATTTTCTCCAACAACAACGCGAACAACAAATAGTTGTGAATCTTATCACTCAAAATTAAACGCTATGTTTTATAGTTCTAGCCCAAACATTTTTCTTTTCACTGAATCTTTAAAGGAAGTGCAAATAGAAGTCTATATAAAAATAAGAAGCATTGGGAAAAGAAGACGCAAAATTTTAGAAAAAGAACAATTTTTAACAGATAACATATTGCTCCAAAGCGATCACGATCTGGCCCATAAAATTTGTTACCTTTGACCGCTCACCGCCGTCTAATGCTTCCGGTTCGTCCAGATAAACTTCCGCATCAATCATTCGCATTACGAATCGAGTCTTTTCAGGTAAAAAAACTCCATGTCCTGAGGCAACTCCAACTACTGGCTCGCGAGCTAAATCTACCTGGCTAACCCTACCATAAACTCCTCAGAACTCAAGCTTACCAAAAAAATAGACCTGACCCTTTTTGTATTTTTGAAAACTCTCTTTGAAATTAAAATTATTTTACTGCCGTCATTTTATTACTGGTCGATACACTTGTCGAGTTGGATTTGCCTGTACTAAGTCACGAGGTTTTTAAGGAGCCAGCTCTCCGTCTATAAGCCTGGAAAAAGTGTGAAGGGAAAATTTGGCAATTAGGGCCTTTAATCATAAGAAATGAGGAAGAATAATGAGGGTAGCAGCGAGTGGCGGGGGAAAGAAGGACCGTAGGGAAAAGGATCAGTTGGACTGACGCTGGAACTCAACTCGAGTATTGCGACGCCTTCGATTTTGACCGCGGGACTCAACTTGTGTGCAGCCGGGTTATAGGGGTACCACATGTCTGAATAAACTTGGTCCTGAAAAGGACCGTTTAGAGCAGGGGCGAATCCAGAATTTTTCTCTGAGGGGGGGGGGGGGTAATTTTATGGGAGACAGTGAGGACATAAAAAACATATCTGTCTTTGCCTTTCCTCTTACAATTGATGGTTTCTCGGGAGCGAGGGGGCGGTCGCCCCAATCGCCCCACGCTTGATCCGCCCCTGGTTTAGAGTTGTGTGATACGGGGTGATTTAATCCATGGTGGCGAAAGGTAAATTTCGCAGAGATTTGCAGTTGGAATTACGTCTGGATGCTTTCGATCCGTGGCCGATAGAGTATTTCTTCCTTCTGGCTTCTGTTGTTCAGGAAACGACGAAGAGGGAACTCTGTAAAGGAAAAGGTTTCTCGGCGCAGGGAGGCGAATGCCTCGAATCGTTTTACGTTTTAATAGATCTTTATCCAATTTTTAACTCAAATACATATTACAAAAGTATAACAGTAGTTTGTATATTTATTATCTGTGCCTATACAGTCTGTTCAACAAAAAAGGAATCGCGATTATTCGTAAACCATAAAAGCTATTTAATTTCTCTTTTTTTAAA
>JBAGKK010006823.1:0-12310 GCA_037177015.1 Euceroptres primus | reverse complement strand
AATCGAATCTAGAAATATAAGAAATAATTATAGACCAATTAAAAAAATTTTCTGAAATATGACCGCAATCGTTTTCAAATGATCATTATGGAATGAAACAAACCCATATTACTGAGATATTTTTTCCTCCTTGTTAAACGACAATGAAGTTTAAAATCTAAGGATGGGATTTGTTAATCAAATTTGAGTTTTCTGATAAAAATGATACATTTATTAACATTTACTTGCTTCTTTAGTAGGTATTTTTAAAAGACAGAAACTTTCGCCTTTTTTTTTTTTAAAAAAACCTTTTTCGAAAAGGAAATCCACCATTTCTCGTAAAATTTAACTGCCTACTGAACCGTTGTAATCTCTGACATAATAAAATGCCTAAATTATTTTTGATTACTTCTTAAAATTATTTTTAGTGTTATTTATTGATGAAAGAGCATATTATTTGATTTGTTTTAAGAAAATAGAACTATAAGCACTAGCATGTCTGGAAAATATGGAAAATAAATATAAAATATATTAATATAATTTTTATTCAGATAAAAGGAATTCCATTTTTTACAAACCAAATTGTATAAAGAACAAACTTGAAACAAAAAGGTCCGCATAAAATCACAATTTCTTAAAATCCAATTTTTGGCTCATTAGAAACAGATATAGGAACATATGAAATAATTTTAATAGTGTTCCGACATGTTCCGAAGCCGATTTTTCCAAAAAATTAATATAATTATAAAAATTAAAATCTACGTGGAGGAATGTGAGACGAAAGCTGCATCTCTGAAAGCTCGTTAGTTTTTGCTCCAGATGCAGCAGATGAAGAGGGATTATCCATCTACATCGTCGTAGATTATGATTATGATTATTACTTTTTTTGTGACTTACTTCATAGAAAAAGCTAAGCTTTAATTAGAAACCTCCGAGTATTAAAAATTAAAATGAGTACGTTACTGACGTCTCGCTCGTTATGCGATCATTTAAGTCGGAACATTTTGCCTAGGTAATTTAATTATACTGCTTGGTAGCGAGAGAGCGCTATATGACTTACCCCACAATTAATTCTGAACATATAATTTCATTTATTCGGGGCGCTTTTACTCCCTCGGCATATCACGTATTTGCGTATCTCCCCGGGTTTAGGTAGGAACCTTTTGTCTTTTGCATTCAGAAATATCTCAGGGTCTCTCGGTGACACAAGGTGGAGATGAGGAAAGGTCAATATTTTTTTAGTACTTCAGTCTGAAGAGACTTCCAGTTGAATTAAGATCTCGCAGAAAGGAGAATAATAAAAATTATAATCCTTAATCTTTTATGCTGCTTTTCACATTTTCCTTATTACAAAAGAAATTGCTTTTGTGATATAATCTTCAGAACAGACATTTTCAATTTTAAGAGAAATTAAAGTTTAAATTAAATTAATTAATTTATTTAAAGTAATTAAAGTTCTTTTTAATGATAAAAAAGTTTTTAATAATTTATATAAGTTATAATGCTTCTTTTCATTTGTAGCTAGAAAAGTATTTCAAGACAAATTTAATTTGAATTGAAAAATATTTCGTTTATTTTAAATGTTCGAAACTTCGGGTATCTATATTTATATTTTCTGTGTAGAATGAAAAATTTTTGTAATATTTAAATACTCTTTAATTTTTGTTGTATAAGTTAAGAAAGCACATTTTTATGGAGGCTTTCTTGTAAAAATACAAGAAGTTTAGTCATAATTTAGAAGAAATTTATTTAATTTCTAATGAAAAATAATTTTGCTTTTAGGGAGGAGGAACAAATTGTTGGCTCATATTTAGAGATAGAAGATATCAACTTGGAAGACTACGGCGAATACACATGTGAAGTTAGCAATGGAGTCGACGAAGAGATCACTCTACCAGCTCACGTTTATCGGCAAGGTATAAAACCATGATCCTATCCTTATTTTTTACCCTTAGTAATGAAACTGAATAGTTTTTATTGAAAAGAGATAGCTGGTTTAAGAAATTTTTTTTGCCAATCAGGTTTGTTCTGCTGTTTTGAAAAATATAAATCTTAGATATCTCTCTTTAATTAAGAAGCACTGTTTAATAATTTGAAAAGCCACTGAAATTCTATATCGAATGAGAGAGAAAACTGTAAATTTTAATCTCTTCTATAAATATCGGAATTTTTTAATCTAATGAATTTTTCAATTTGTCTGAAAAATTGAATCCCATACATTTTTGTTAACTTTTTAAAAATCTATTCCAGGCCTTTCAATTTAAATTGAAGTGCCTCTTAAAAATCGAATATTCTAACAGTTAGTTTTAAAATTCCAAGAATTTGAAGTTTAGATGTTTTCCATTAAAAGCTTTTAAATCAGACCTGTATTATTTACCTCGAAAGCTTTCAAATTTAGATTCTTTTCAACGTCAACTCTTTCAATCTCAAGACCTTCCACATTCTGATCCTTTGAGATATAAATGCTTTCACATTTCACCTTTGACATTGAAATTCCGTGAATTTTTAAATTAAAGCACCATCAAAACGAGATATTTAAAAGTTTAATCGTTTTTAAATTCAAGTTTAAATTTTTTTCTACTTAAGGGGGTATTTTGATGTAAACGCGTAAAAATAAGCATATTTTCAACAATTTTTTTTTTGAAAACTATTGCATATAATGGGGCAAACTTTTTTTTTCCTCGAAAGGTATGACTTAGGACAATAGAAAAAAAAAGTTTTTATCATTGAAAAATATTTATTTATTTATAAAAGCGCTTTTACACCGATCAAAAAAATGTTGAAACTGCTGGTGCAGGTGATTCCGACCCTCTTGGATATCTGAAACAGAAAATCGAAAAAGATTCTTAATCTGTGACCCCCTCGTTATGGCCCGTACCTCAATTTTTATATTTTAATGTAAATGAACAAAATGGCGGCGTTTTTTACAACAGTAACCAAAAAACATGTTTTTTCGCACTATAAATCAGGCAAAATTATAGGCTAGAATCAAAATTTCAACATGATCGAGGTACGGGTCATAATGAGGGGGTCACAGATTAAGAATCTTTTTCGATTTTCTGTTTCAGATATCCAGGAGGGCCGGAATCACCTGCGCCAGCAGTTTTAAAATTTTTTTGATCGGTGTAAAAGCACCTTTCTAAAGAAATAAATATTTTTCAATGATAAAAAAATATTTCTATTGTCGAGGAGAAAAAATTTCTATTTCGAAAAAATATTTCTATTTCGAGGAGAAAAAAGTATGCCCCATTAAAGACGATAGTTTTCAACAAAAAAAAATTGTTGAAAATGTGCTTATTTTTACGCGTTTACATCAGAATACCCCCTTAAATCAGCAGTGCAATTATAAGTCACAGAATCAGTCGTGCGTGAAATATATTGTTTTTGAAAGGAAATAAGAAGATACGTATTTTACCGTTTTGAGAAAAAATACATTTTCACGAAGTTATGAGTATTTGAATTTTAGGCTTCTTTGTTTAAAAAAAACACAACATTTTTCTTTAAACTTTCATAACTTTAAACTTAATTAAGATTTTTGAGTTTTCTTTCCTGAATAAGATGGGCTTTATTGACCTTTTTCAAAATCCGCAAGAAAATTTAAAAAATATTGAAAATTCGCAAAATGGCGACGATTTCTTTGAAAAAATTAAAAGACGATTTTCTCAAAAACCCCGCTTTGCTTTTCTCCCAAGTTTTTTTTGATAAATGATGAAAAAAATAGATAATTTAATTTAATTTAAGTTTAATGCTTTAAAAAAGGTCTACGCAAAAGACCTCTTAATCTTTTATGATATCAAGATATCATAAAAGATTAAGAGGTCTTTTGCGTAAAACTTTTTTAAAGTATTAAACTTTATTGTTGATATTTTTGTTGATATTTTTGCATCGTTTGTGAGAAAAATTCGAAAATGTGATTTTGTAAAAGCAGAAATTGTTCTGGACTTAAAATGGTTTGGCCAACGTAAAACAAGCTGGATAGTTTCCTTATGCAAACATAAACTTTTAAAAAATATTTAAAAATATTAAAAAGATGGGTTTTTCAACATAATCGATTTTATTTTTTTAATTGAATTCTGCAAACATAAAATGGCGATTTCATCAAAAAACCCATCTTTTTAATTTTATCAAATATTTTTTAAAACTTTATGTTTACATCAGGAAACCATCCAGCGAATGTTATGTTGGTCAAACAAATTTTAAATCCAGGACAATTTCTGTTTTTACAAAATGACATTTTCGAATTTTTCTCACAAATGATGCAAGATAACATAAAAGATTAAGAGGTCTTTTGCGTAGAACTTTTTTAAAGCATCAAACTTTTTTGTTGATATTTTTTCGTATGTGCCGTCAGTTGTAAGAAAAATTTAAAAATTCTATTTCATTCAAAAAATTCGCCTGTTTACAAAAGTAGTTTGTAGTTGTAGTTTGTAGTTGTCTTTTAATTTCTTCAGAAAAACCGTGGCCATTTTGAGAATATTTTTTAATATTTAAATATTTAATATTTAATTATTTAATATTTTTTAAATTTTCTTGCGGATTTTGAAAGAGGCCAATAAACCTCACCATAATCAGGAAAGAAAACTCAAATATTTTAATTAACTCTAAAGTTATGAAAGTTTAAAGAAAAATGTTGTGTTTTTTTAAAAAAGGAAACTTAAAATTCAAATACTCATAACTTTGCGAAAATATATTTTTTCTCAAAAAGGTAAAATACGTGTCTTCTTATTTTCTTTGAAGAACAACATATTTCATAGACGACCGATTCCGGCACTTGAAGTTGCACTGCCTGCCTTATTTGAAATGGATTCGGTCATAAGAATTTGACAATGCAGAAATTCTATATAAAATTCTACAAAAATTGAAGCAGAATTCTTGTAGAATTCTTGTAAAGTCTCTGTGGAAATTTGAGTAGAATTCTTGTAAGGATTCTATAGATTTTTTCCATTTGGGGCCCTTACTTTGTAATTTTTTCCAGTATTGTTAAGAGTTATTAATGATCCAAATTGTATCAATATTTAGTAATTATCCAATTGGGTTAAAAAATGGTGGGCATCTTTATCTCATCTGACTTTGTACTCATTGAAACAAGATTCCTATTCTTAATTTTGCTTAAAAATTACATGAACGACATTCTTACTGTTGATGCTTATGTAGTAGAG
Source organism: Euceroptres primus (assembly GCA_037177015.1). Lineage (NCBI taxonomy): Eukaryota > Metazoa > Arthropoda > Insecta > Hymenoptera > Figitidae > Euceroptres > Euceroptres primus. The sequence continues at coordinate 7,172 of JBAGKK010006823.1, read as the reverse complement.
ATTTTTTTCTCGAATTTTCATGCTCTCAGACCCCAAATTTTTTTGAATCCACAAAAAAATAAATATGTTTTTTTTAAAAATAGTATTTAGAGATTACGCAATCCCCATGAAGTTTAACACGTATTTCCCATAAGGAAAAGAGATATTTTTGTAAATTTTAGAATCGTAAATTTCAGAATCGTCAATATTAGGTGAATCTAGTTGAAACTCAACATTTCTCTTCAAAATTAACTGTAGAATACGAATCAAAAATTGCTTTTTAAATACCACCCTCTCAAGTCTGATTTATAGAGTCCCAAAAAAACCCCGTAAGTGAAAAATTATGTTTTGCGAGTTTTTGACGCTAATTATTATTTTTTTGCGGTATTTGTAGTACAAATTGCTTCTAATACATAAAATATTACTTTCTTCTGATAACTATACATGTTCCAATAAATTGTTTAAACAATTTATTATTGTTTATAGCAATTTCCTCTTAAATTAATGCAAGTTAATAAAGACAATTGTTTAAACAACTTATTCTTACTTATAACAATATTCTCTTAGAATAATGCTAGAAAGATGCGGTTTTTTCCAAAATTTACCACCTTTTGTGCACTTTTCAATTAGAGTGAGATAATAATTATTTGAAGTTAACAAACATAATTGTTTAAACAATTTATTATTATTTTAAAAAAGTATTGAATATTGCTAGGGAGTTGCGGTTTTTTCTGAAATTTTCATCTTTTTGTCCACTTTTCACTTAGAGTAATAATTAATGCAATTTAGAGTGTTATATAATGTTATATTGCATAGTTTAAATGCATTAAAGTAATAATTAATGCAATTTAGAGTGTTATATTATGTTATATTATATTGGATAGTTTTAATGCATCAGAGTAATAATTAATAAAAATTCAACAAACACAATTGTTTAAACAAATTATTGCTTATAACTATATTCTCCTATATTAATGCTAGATTGTTGAGGTTTTTTCTAAAATATTCAACTTTTTGTTTTCTTTTCACTTGGAATGATTTAATAATTAATTAAAATTAACATTAAAAATAATTAATTAAATTTAACAAACGTATTTGTTGAAACAAATTATTATTATTTATAACTATCTTCTTCTATAGTAATGCTAAAAAGTTACGGATTTTTCTCAAATATTCAAAATAAAGTTTTTATAAGTCATTTACAGACTCACTCCTCTCACCTACTCCTAATTATTCCTATTATTCCTTTTTGTTTAAATTAATATTTTTAAAACATTAGCAACGAAGGAAAAATACTTCACTTTGAAAAAATAGAATTATTTTTAAAAAATGATTCTTGTTGATGTTCGTTTATTATTTATACATAACTAAAAAGTCGAAACAAAACTGTAGTTTTCAGAAAAAGTGCAACTTTTTAGCATTACTCTAAGAGCAGATAGCTATAAATAATAATAATAATGTGTTCAAACAAATATTTTTTTTAATTGCAATAATTATTACCACACTCTAAGCGAAAAGTGGACAAAAAGTTGAATATTTCAGAAAAAACCGAAACTTTCTAGCATTATTTAAAGACAATATTATTCAAAATAATAATAAATTTTTTAAGCAATTATGTTTGGTAACTTGAAATATTTATTACCTCACTCTAATTTTAAAGTGAACAAAAGTTGGAAAATTTTAGAAAAAACAGCAAACTTGCTAGCATTATCCTAAAAGAATATTGTTATAAATTATAATAAATTGTTTTTAAACAATTGTTTTTATTAACTTGCATTAATTATTACCTCACTAAGCGAAAAGTGTACAAAAAGTTAAAAATTTCAAAAAAAGACCGCAACTATCTAGCATTACTATGGGAGAAGATAGTGTAAATAATAATAATTTGATTAAACAATTATCTTTATCGATTTGCATTAATTATTAACTCATTCTAAACGAAAAGTGAGCAAAAAGTTGAATATTTCAGAAAAAACCGCAACTTTCTAGCATTATTCTAAGAGAATATTGTTATAAATAATAATAAATGGCTTAAACAGTTATTTTTGTTAACTTAAATTGATTAAATAATTGATTAAATTAACTGAAAAATTGAAAAAATGTTGAAAAATTCGGAAAAAACCGCGACTTTCTAATTCTATTCTAAGCAGGGTCCGAACGAAACTTTCGTTCCATTTCGTTACAGGCAGTTAATCAAAATAATTTCGGTTCAATTATTATTAATTCAACATCAGATATTATCTGATTTAATCAAAATCTTGGGATAGCAAACCACAGTTCAGTAAGAAATAATTTTTTTCTATGAGAAACGAAATGGAACGAAAGTTTCGTTCGGATCCCTGATTCTAAGAGAAAATTTCTATAAACAATAATAAATTATTTAAACAATTTCTGTAAACATCTAATTATCAGAAAAGAGTAGTGTTTTATGTAAAAGAAACAATTTGTATTAAAATAACTGCAAAAAATCATAATTAGCACCAAAAACTCGCAAAACCCAATTTTTCACTTATGGGGTTTTTTTGGGACTCTAGAAAACAGACTTATGGGGATGATATTTAAAAAGAAAATTATTCATTTGTATTTTATAGCTAATTGCGAAGAGAAATGTGGAGTTTCAACTCGATTCACCTAATATTGACGATTCTGAATAAAATTTACAAAAAGATTTTTTTTCTTATGGGAAATACATGTTAAACTTCATGGGGCTTGCGGAACCTCTAAATATTATTTTTTTTAAAGACGCATTTTTTTGAGGATTCGAACAAATTTGGAGGGTGAGAGCATGAAAATTCAAAAAAAAATTTTCCAATGGATTTTTGGACCACCACATTATGTAGCTATAGTCTAAGATCAATTAAAATTTTAATTATCGGTTAAGGGAGATTTTGCATGATACTCTTAAAACAATGTTGCAGAAATAATTAGTCAATCCTCAAGTATTTTCATTTCAGTCACAATAATTATACTTATTGTTTTTAACCACAACGACTAATTATAAAACAATTATCCTTAAAAAAATTGTCCACCGATTATCTAAACCTCGTGGCATATCCAGTTATTATTTTAAAAATGTACTAAAATATTTTGTTTCCTTCATAATCTGTAGTAGAAATCTTAACTTCTTGGCAGAAATCAGATAAACTTTTATGAATATAATATTTAACTGTTAAGTCTACAAGAAAACTGAAAGACTTTGGTACCAAAATCTGAGCTAAATCTGAAATTCTGTATTTAATTGAAACATTATTTTTCAAATATTTTTTTTGTTATTACCGACTCCGTAGTAAATTCCTCCAAGTAAACCCTGAACTGAACTATCAGTAGCTGTCGTTGATAATTTCGCTGCATAAGTTACAGCTGCTGTAAAAGCGAGCCCTGATGTTACAGATTCGAGAGCTTCAAAAATCAAGCACAGCCAAGGGTTGTAAATTAGCGAATAACCTGCAATCATAATAAATTATCAATTTCTTCAATTATAGGTTGTTTCGACTGGTTTCAATCAACAGAAATTACTTTATAGTAATTTCTTCTAAACTGTTGGATTTGAGAATAAATAAAATTAATAACTAATAACATGAATAAATTATAATCATAATATTTGTGTTTGAGGATGAATAAAATTAATAACTAATAACATGAATAAATTATAATCATAATATTTGAATTAATTTGAATTGGAATTTTTCTTACCCACTAGTCTAATAGCGTAAAAAATGAAGCCAATGAACAATACATTTGCGTGACCAAGTTTCGAAATTATCGGTCCTGATAATACCAGCAAAGGCAGACCTGCCAGCCCACTGACTGTTATGGTGACTCCCATAAGTGACTGGGATGCTCCCAAATCCTGCAGGAACCAAAACAGGAAGGACTCGATGTATCCCCAAGCAGTACCTGAAATTAATTACAATAATAATTATTATTTTAATTAAAATTGCGTAAAACCTAACAATTGAATTATCAATGAAAGCAACAATTTATCTAGAATTGTTTAAGTTTTTTCCAATTGAAAAGTCTGAAATTAAAAAATAATATAAGCACTTGAAATTGAAGTGAAGATTTGCCATTTTTAACGATCGGGTAATTATTTGATGGGTACTTCGGAAATATATAAATTACAAAGTATCCACAGTGTAATGGGAGATCTTTTGAATGATGGGAATTGACGGAAATGTCAACACTGCAATTTATCGATTCGGATAAGCTAGTGTTGAATGCGGCCCGGAAGTATTGCTACTACATTGCATAAGTTCTGGTAATTGCATGCTCTCAAATCTGTGACGCACAACCGATAACGATCTTTTGTTCCAAACAGCAAATCACCGATTTGCAGTTATTTGCAGAAAAACGTTATTTCTAATTAGTTAAAAGCATTCCGCGGAATTGTCTGAATATGCTCCGTTTTTGGAAACTAATTTTAAAAATTATCTTTTAATTTATTTTTAGATTGTTTCCATGTTCTCTTTCCTGTTTCTCTGAAGATTTTTATTTCTTTATAGGAGTTGATTATTGTTTGTTAGGGAATTTATGATATATGCATATAAAAATAAACAGATAATTTAAATGTGATAAATATTAATGAATAATCCGCTGATTTATTTTTTGGAATCAACTACTTACCAAGTATGAATCAAACGCCGTAGAGAGTGACAATTTCTGCATTTTTAGAAACTAATTTTAAAAATTATCTTTTAACTTATTTTTATATTGTTTCCATGTTCTCTTTCCTGTTTTTCTAAAGATTTTGATTTCTTTGTAAGAGTTGATTATTGTTTGTTAGGAAATTTATCATATATGTATATAAAAATAAACAGATAATTTAAATGTGATAAATATTAATGAATAATCCACTGATTTATTTTTTGGAACAATTACTTACCTAGCATGAAGCAAACGAGGTACAGAGTGACAATTTTTAAATTAAATTTTTAAAAAAAGTTTCTAATTTTTAGAAACTAATTTTAAAAATTATCTTTTGATTTATTTTTATATCGTTTACATGTTTTATTTCCTGTTTCTTTAAAGATTTTGATTTCTTTATAGAAATTGATTATTGTTCGTTAAGGTATATAAAAATTGTATATAAAATTGTATATAAAAATTGTATATAAAAATAAACAGATAATTTAAATGTGATAAATATTAATGAATAATCCGCTGATTTATTTTTTGGAATCAAATACTTACCTAGCATGAAGCAAATTACGAAGAGAGTGACAATTTCTGCATTTTTAGAAACTAATTTTAAAAATTATTTTTTAATTTATTTTTAGATTGTTGCCATGTTCTCTTTCCTGTTTTTCTAAAGATTTTGATTTTTTTGTAGGAGTTGATTATTTTTTGTTATGGAATTTATGAAATATGTGTATAAAAATAAACAGATAATTTAAATGTGATAAATATTAATGAATAATCCACTGATTTATTTTTTGGAATCAAATACTTACCTAGCATGAAGCAAACCACGTAGAGAGTGACAATTTCTGCATTTTTAAGCACTTCGAAGACGTCACTAATAATGTTTGGTGCGGGTGCTTTGAATTCCAAATTGATAAACAGCATCAGGAAACCGGAAGCGATTTTTAAAGCCGCGTACAGATAGAACGCTGGCCTAAATTGCATTAACTTTTAACAATTATTCGTGTTAGAAGCAAATATCATGTTAAAAAAATAATACTGGAAAAGTAACTTTATAAAACTTACTTTTCATAGAATATTTAAAATAAACGTAATTAAAAATGTGAAATAAAATTAACTGAGCCAAGTAGGAGTATGTGTTATCTTACCATAAGTTTATTTCGAAAAGATTAAAAACATCGTTTTAAAAATGAATGTGTTATGTTACCATACATTTATTTCAAAAAGATTAAAAACATCATTTTAAAAATAAATGTGTTATGTTACCATACATTTATTTCAAAAAGATTAAAAACATCATTTTAAAAATGAATGTATTATGTTACCATACATTTATTTTAAAAAGATTAAAAACATCATTTTAAAAATAAATGTGTTTCGTTACCATACATTTATTTCAAAGGATTAAAACAATCATTTAAAAGAAAAGTGTTATGTTATCACACATTTGTTTCAAAGGATTAAAAATATCATTTAAAAAAAAAGTGTTATGTTACCATACATTTATTTTACAGGATTAAAAATATCATTTTAAAAATAAATGTGTTATGTTATCTTCCTTTCTTTCAAAGATTAAAAATATCATTTTAAAAATAAATGTATTATGTTACCATACATTCATTTCAAAAAGATTAAAAATATTTTTTAAATAAATTTCTGGTAAAATTATATGCCCTACAGCTTGACTCAATTTATTTTATTAATTTTACATTTTCAATTAAGTCTATTTTAAATGAAATACGAAAACTAAGTTATATAAAATCGAAGTTTTTGCATCCGAAGTTTTTTGGTGAGATTTAATTCATTTTTTGTACAATATGAACAATTTTAAATCTTTCAGCATTATCATAAAAAACTCTTTAAATAAATAAATTAATTTGAACGTACCTAAAGTCAGTGAAAGCTTTTCCTTCACTGAAATAGTCTATCATAAGGCCTGACAAAGGGGATGAAATCATTCCTCCAATACTACCATAAACCCTTTGCAATCCATAATCAGCCTTTTGTTCTCTTAATATGGCAATCACAGCACCTTCAAACATTGCCCAAGCAGTGCCACCAATCATTCCTAAAATTAAAAATAAATTATTATTTTTCACAAATATATAGGAGCCTAACTGAATTCCAAAATTCAATTAAATTTTATAACTATTTTTTTAAAATATCTCACCAATAAAAACTCTGATGGCGAGATACAGCCAGAATGTTAGTTGAATATTATAAGTAACCTCTTTTTTCATATTAGAACACATTTCTGTCCTAGGTGCTGTAATTAAGCAACTCTGAGTACAATTCATAATATTATAAATCCCCGTTGAAATTAAGACATTTTGATCAACACGATCAGGATGATCACATTGAACCTTCATCAGATTATTTCCAGTCCAGTTTGATTTCTGCACCAGATATTTACTTTTGTGCACTAATATATCGTCATTTGATTCTTCAAGGATCTTAAGATTTGTTTTGAAAGGGCGATAATTATATTGTTGACTAGCTTTACTCTGTAAAATGAAATGTACTTGATTTAATATTTCACTTTTATATATATA
>JBAGKK010006812.1:0-12311 GCA_037177015.1 Euceroptres primus | reverse complement strand
GACGATATTAGAGTATCGTAATGGCAATCCGAGAATAAGTAAATTATCGATCGATTCTCGTATCGTCTCGCTCGAATACAGCACTAGTGAGAAGAGCAGCAGAAGTATATAGGGAAACAAAATGTAGAATAAAGGTAGGAAGAAAGTTAGGAGATTCGTTCTGGATTGCGAGGGAACTTAGAAAAGGGTGTCCTCCGAGCCCACTGTTGTTTAATGTGTTTCTGGCGGGCGTGGAGGAAGAAATGAAGAAGGGCGGGAGGGGGCGAGTAAGTATAGAAGGAGAAAGGATATATACACTAGCGTATGCGGACGATTTAGTTCTGATGGCAGGGCAAGAGGAGGGCTTGAAGGGGCTACTGGCGAGATTTGAAAGATACTTAGAGAGAAAAGATATGGAACTGAATATGGGGAAAACGAAGGTGATGAGATTTGGTAAAGGGGGAGGAAGAAGGACGAGAAATAGGGAAAATAACTAGAGGAAGTGAAATCGTTCACACAACTGGGATATAAATTACAAAGAAATGGAGGTCAAGAAGCACATATAAGGAAGAGAGCAAAAAAAGCGGCAGGCGTGATAGGACACGTATGGGGCATAGGGAAAAGAAGATTCGGGAAAAACTGGGAACGGAGGCTAAGACTATTTGATACACTAGTATGGTCCACGCTAGGTTATGGGTCGGAAATATGGGGGTGCAAACAGAGGAAGAATATAGAGTCGATACAGAAAAGATACATTAGGTGGACATTGGGGGTGGAATGGAGGACGCCGGGTACATGGTAAGAGAAGAAGTAGAGAGAGAGAGAGAGGTAGAGCTTGGAATAGGGCATGGAACTTGGAAAAAAAGTTGAGAGAGGAAAGGGGGAGAGCTGGCAAGGAGATTCTGTAACGATATCAGGAAAAGGGAAGTAAAAGAGGAGGAATTATCAGGATGGGAGGATGAGAGGAGGAATTTTGTGAACGAAATAGGGACAGGGAGAGGAGAAATGATTTTATGTAGAAATATGAATCAGGCAGGACTGGAGATTTTAGAAAGAAGAGACAAAGAAAAACAAGCAGAGGAAAAATGGGAAAGGATAAGAGAATCGAGGTATAATAAGTGGCACAAGGAAATAAAGGCAGGGAGAGTATTAGCATACTTAGGAAAAACATGGAGAGAATATTTTAAAAAGATATATTCACCGCTTTTGCGATATACTTCCCCTTGACATAATTACTTTCACGAATTTTCGCCCAAGGTTAGGGGTCCAAGGGGACGAGGCAGAGGCGCTGTGAGCTCGGCGGAATCTCGCAGTACCGGAGCCTCAAAGCGGGCAGTGCCCTAAGCGGATAGTTTCGTCAGTTCTCTTCAGTTCGCTTACAGTGTTTTGATTATGCGTTATATATAATTTATAAATAATAACTAAATATAATTTCAAATTAAAGTAAAGGTTAAATTAAACTTATATTAAAAAAATATTTTTTACTCGTGACAAAAATCAAACAGAAATAGTTCATACGGCCCTGACTGTTTACGTTTAGAAACTCGCGATTTTCTTCCAAGACCATTGCAGGCCATACCCGAAACCAGCATTAAATCGCGAGAGCAGTGTACTTTAAGTCAATCTATATTTCAAAACGAATTGTTGCACCTATTTTTCAAGTACTAAGTAATTAATTAATGCAAGTTCTTTTGTAATTAAAAAACGGTTCAAATTTTTAATGATGTATTTTGATCAGCCAGAAAAATTTTAGGTCTTAATGGATAAAATATCAATTACCTCGTTTTTGTAGCTTCTATTGTAGCCAACATTGGATCCGTCAGCTTTTTCTTCAATTCCGATTTAAGAAGATTTTCACCAGAATAATAAATAACAGAGGAAGGTACAAGGTTTTCATCAATAAGGCGAAAATGCGGATTTAAATTCTTTTTCGGAGGAGTCGTATCTATGAAAAAAAATAATATAAAATTAACTTCTGTAAATGACTTGCGATACATTCAATTGGCAATCAACACACTTCACTACATGCTCATTGCCGATTTAGCTTAAAATTTTTGTTGAGGCTTTTCCATGCCCATCCGCTTGATGATTTATTAATTTAGTGATACAATAAAGCTATGGAAGCGAAGCCGGAAGTTAAAAAAGGAAAACTGGGAAGTAACTAATTCAATGGTGACACGACATAAGGGAATAACAATAAGCCACATTTTTTTGAAAATAAGATTATTAGGTAGAAAATTTTCAATAATTTAAATGCAATTTCTCCCAAAGGATTTTTTAATTCTTTCGCAGTCAATGACAGAAAAAAAGTCGTGCCATTTTTACACCATGACACGCATAAGTTAGAGGAATGAAAATAGTGGAGTCTATGTCATCCGATCATATAAATTTTAAACTCGGAATGGGATTTAGCTTCAATTCAGGATATATGATTGTTTGGTAGTGAAAAAACATCCCACCAAATATTTTTCGAAAATTTGAATAAATGTCAGAGATATGAATAATTGAGTTTTTGGGCAATGTTTGAGACAAAAGCTTGCTTTATGTATGCGTGTGCTTGCTTTTCTAATTTTCTAGAGATTTCTTAATCACGAGTCCTAGCCGTGACACTTTCGGACCTGCTCTTTCTCGTTCCCTCCAGGTTTGAATGGGGCGAGCGAAGTTCAGTGTCGACTGTCGAATCATATGGAGCACGGGACATACTGTTCGATCTTTTTACTTTTATTCAAACATTTTAAAATAATAAATGTTTGACCTACAAAAATTAAGGTTAAAACAATTATTTCTTCAACAAATAACAATATTCCCGTTTTTAACCTAAAGGCGTTTAAAGGCAACAACGTAAGCTTTCTTCCTGGAGAAATAAAAAAGAAAAAAAATTCCCAAAATTTGAAAAAAGTCAAATTTACTTTTGATTTTTATTTTTGAAGGTAAAATACTTACTTTTCCAAAAAAAAAATTGATCAGTCATTGACTGTAAATATCTAAATATGTGTCCCAACAACAAAACTTTTTTTCCATAAACTACCATCCAATAGGACTGCACTTTACACAAGTTTGAGCCCGAACGATTCTTGGGGTTGGGACAGTTGAGAAATAATGTGCCCTAAATAGTATGGGTAATGATTTAGTATGGCAAAAATTCTGATATCTTTGTTTTTAACGTTTTTCTAGTGCTTTTATTCGATAAATTGTCGTACTTTGAATCACTTTACTATAATTCTGTGAGTCACTTCTTTCTCAGTAAAAATCCACCAAATTTCTTGCATGATCCCGCTCTTATAGTGCTAATTCTACGTTCAATCGTGAAAGGCAACTTTGCTTAAAAATAATATATCTTTGGCTCTAATTGACCGATTTAACTTTTTGACTTCTGAATTTACTTGTTTTAAGATACATTTCCAAATTTAAAAAAACAAAAAAAATTTAAATACGTTTGGAAAATTTTCTAAAAACAATAAAAATATAAAATAGGTTCCCTAAAAAAGGAAGGTAAAAGTGTGCTCTGTAAGCCCTGAAAGTTGTGCACCCGGGCTCAAACTTGCACAAAGTTTAGTCCTATTGGATGTCACTTCTCACTAAAAAGATGGATCACTTTGATAAAAAACTCTACGAGGTAGAGGGGGTGAAATTTTTGGAATTTGTGCTGACGGTCTTCATTTCGAATATATATGTAACTAATTTTTTGTGACATAAAAAAATTTTTACCTTAAAGACCTGAAAACCTTTAAAGTGGAATAAAAAAGATTTGAAAAATTCAAAATTTAGTCTTCGGTTTTCAAGACCTAAAATATTTTGGACTTTTTTTAAATTTTGACACTGTTTTTAACCTTTTTCAAATAAAAATAAAACTTAGAATGTTTACTTTAAGAGACCTGAATCTGGAAATGGCATTTTTTTTTGTTTTCGAGAAATTGAATTTCGAGAACAATAGAATAGTGTAATTACGAACAGCAGGCTAATTTCATAAATTCAAACTTCGAAGTACATAAAGGGTAAACTTTGCCAAGTGTACCCGCCAAAAATTTTGTTGTCGCCTATATTATTGAAACTTCGCCTGATTGTAGTGCTGGTGGACGTCTTTAAGTTCGGCAAAGGGGGTGCACCTAGTACAATTGAAAATTACCGGTCAGGGTGAATCGTTGAAAACTTGGGCCCCTGTACCTTGACAACCCATTGTACCAGGTGCACTCCCTTTGCAGAATTTAAAGAGGTCCACTAGCACTCCAATCTAGTGAAATTTCAATAATATAGACAACAAAATTTTAGGCGGGTAAACTTGACAAATTTTACCCTTTATGTGTATCATTGATCATTTTACCCCATTGATCAATAAATTTTAATAAACCGTCATTTATTTTTGTATCCAAACTAATAGTATAATCTGTGAGGATAACATGTGAGACGGAAAAGAAAATAAGATTTGAAAAATTTATTTATTGCAGCGCCGATTATTCAAAAATTTAAAATTTGCTTATACAAACTATTTCTTAGCCTAAGATATGTAAAATATATTGTATATACTTTTTGATGTTTTGTATGTCATTCGTTGACACAAGCTTTATGCTGATTTACATGAAATAACTGTTTAAATTATTTTGCAATAGAAATTTATTTGACACACCGTAATTTTGAAGACTAATTTTAGACATAATGTAGTAATCCACAAATTACGAAAATACCACTAATTACTTTAAATACTCAGATGAAGTATGGGAAAAATAAATTACACAGTCGATGTGCAGCAGAAAAATATAACCAGCGAAAAGTAACGTCTAAATCTAAACCTTACTAAACAGTCTTACCTACATTTTATTTTGATCATGCATGTATTCAGGGTATTGAGTGGGGAGTTTTAAGTGCAAGAACTGGTTGCAGAATTCTAAAACAGTAGGACTCGTCGGATCGTAACTCGCCGCATCTTCTTCTTTTTTTTGTGGGTTCTTGCTTTGCAAACTCGCAGCATCGAAATCCGCGGAGGAAAGTAGTCCTCACTCATAAGATTTTCCGCCAGCCTTGATGGGTAGGCACACGCGCACAGTATCGCAGCAGACGTCACGCGATGGAAGTCAGTGCTGTACGAAACTTCACCGGCCGGTTGTGTTGTTTACAAACGAAGTGTAACTGTATTGATTCGCAATGGCAAATGAAGAAAAAAAAAGGCTTTATAAAAGAAAAAGCTCTTCAATTAAACGAAGAACTCGGCGGATCAAAAGATTTTAAAGTTTGCCTCACTATTTAAAAAAACGCCATGATATTCGCCAGGTGGCAGCCAAGGAGAAAAACTTGCTGCAGACAACGAAGTAGCAGCAAAATATTGCCAAGAATTTCCTGAAAAAGTTTAAGGTTATCATCGCAACAAAATTTATAACGCAGACGGAACTGGAGTTTTATGGAAAGGAATTGCCTTGGAAAAGTCTTGCCGATGAGACAGAAACAGAGTTTAATGGAGGTAAAGTATCAAAAGAGCGCATAACTGTCATGACATGTGCCAATCTCAGCGATTCTCATAAAATACCGTTGCTTGTCATTGGAAAATCTCTGAAACAACGATATTTCAAAAATTCATTTAACTTACCAATTTCTTATAAAGGACAGAAAAATACTCGGATGGATCGAACAGTTTTCAAGCAGTGGTTAAGCGAAATCTTTATACATACCGTCAAAAAACGACAAGTCAAAGATGGAAACTTTGGCGACGTTCTGTTGATTTTGGATAATTCCAAAACTCATAAATTACCAAACGGAGAAATGGAATTCGTATTTGAATGTGTTAAAGTGAAACTGGAGTTTTTGCCTCTTAATGTAACTTCTCTAATCTAACCCATGGATTAAGGGGTTATTGAAAAACTGAAAAGGATCTACAGAAGAAGGAATGTCCATGGTTTTGAAGAATGTTCAGAAAATAGTGTGTCTGAATGGCTGCATGCAGATGAAGAACAACAAGCTCAAGAGGAACATACTGAAACGGACTCTGAAGACCAAGAAAAGTTTTCCAAAGAGATGCACAAGCTGGCTTAAATACTTTTATTCTTTGGGCAAAGCAGGAAAAGTCTGTTCCACGGGATTTCTTGTGCAAAAGTATAAAAATTAAGGAAGAGATTCTACGTGAAGAGTAAGTAAAACAATTCTGTGGATTTTATTTATTTACCCACGTCTTCTACTTAGTTATAATTTCTACCTTAAATAATCTGTTGAATTTTTTAATTTCTTCCAGATAATCATCAATCAAATTTAAAAAATTTTCTTTTTTTGGGTCTAGCAGGAAAACTACCCCACAGTATTTTTTATTTAGAAGCCTACAAATAAACATTGAAGTATACTACGTGAAGAGTGTGTGAAGTAATTATTCTGCATAGCATGAACCACGTTTTTTTCTCGAAATTAATTTTATATCCTATTCTTGAATCTAAGAAGATTAACTCAGACTACAATTTATTTGTTCGACATATTGATTTAAGTATTACAAATGCAGTCAATACGGTTCGCAGCATTTAAAGTATTAATTTTTTGCCCTAAAAACTCTGTTTCTTAAAATTTTTACCAAAATTTACAATTAGAAAAAAACATTACCGTTAATATGTAGTAGGTATTATAAATACTTACATAGTGTGAATTCTTCTTCTGGAGTTTTCAAGTAGCCTTTCACGAAATCTTTAATAGCTTGCACAGTTTCAAGGGGTCCAAACAATCCTTGAAGCACCAATTGATCTGGAAATTGTATCCTAATGATAGCCTGTCGATACTTATTTAGTTGATTCACTCTTTTTTTATCATTCTCTAATTGACGTTGGGACTCTGTTAAGAGTGGTGATTCTTCAAATGTGTTAATGCGTTTTTTTGCATCCCGTAAAAGCACTTTTGCATCCTCAACTGTTAAGTCAAAGAAAGAATCTGGCAATTCATCACGGGGAATGGCTTTGGCTCCTGCCTGGTTAAATACTAGGGCGTTTCTTTCTCCCAACTAAAAACAGATTTAGATAAGCGGTAGAATTTGTAGGTCTCGATAGAAAAAACTCAATTTTGAGTGGTACGGAAGATTTTCATTGTCTGTTAGCAATTTTGATAAAAGATCTCGAATCGGTTGACTAACCAGTAATAAAATAAATTGCAAAATATAATCAACTAGATAAAATTTTTTCCGCAATTTAGTACGGAAGATACCAAAATTCTGCATTAAATAAGCCAACGAGGAAGCGATTGTTACAATTGTGTAAGAAAATATTGTAAAAATAATACAATTTTCTATTGTTTCTACAATATTGAATAGCTTATGAAATAAAAAACACTTTAAAATGTTCTTCGATCATTTCTAAGATACATTTTTAAGGAATTTTCTAAGTATATGGGGAGAACTGTCAAATTTTTTCCCCAGATTCTGTCAAATAGGAGGCCATGTCAGGGTAAGCATTGCAGTCCAAAAGTATAACCTAGTAAGTGGCATTTGCCGTAGAGGTTATTTTCCTGTGCACACATACCAGAGACTAGTCCTTACAGCAAATGTTATACTTTTGGACAGCAGAGCTGTGCTGCCCCAGCCGGGTTTAGTTCATATTTACGAAGTAAGTTACTGATATAGCACTAATTTACCAGAGGTATCATCTTCGAAAAATCATTTTTTCAGGAGTTATAAGCAAAGTTTGAAATATAGAAAAATTGAATTTTCCCCAAAATGGCTGGACCGAGACGCATGAAAATACCTCAAAATTCACTTGTCATAATTTTCATTTGACCGAAATTCATGTTACCGAATAATCATTTGTCATAATTTTTATTTATCCGAATCGCCATTCGCCATAATTTCTATTTATTCAAATGTTCATTTGTCATTATTTTGATTTATCCGAATCGCCATATGCAATAATTTCTATTTATCCGAATTATCATTTGTCATAATTTTTATTTGCCCTAATTTTCGTTTCCCCTCATTTTCATTTACTTAAATAACCATTTGTCATAATTTTTATTTTTCATAATTTTCGTTTGTCCCAATTCTCATTTATCCTAATTTTCGTTTGTCCTAATTTGCACTTGTTGGAAGAGGTATTTGCCATAATTTTTCTATATCTGAATCGCCATTTGTAATAATACTTATGTATCCGAATTATAATTTGTCATAATTTCTATTTATCCGAAACGTCATTTGTCATAATCTTCATTTGTACAATTTACTATGTGCCATAATTTCTTTGTAAACGAATTCTCATTTGTCTGAAGGAACAGCCGTCCTAACAATAATGGCGTGAAACTCAAATTCATTCAATGAAAATTTTAAATCTGAATTTCGCGCCATTATTGTTAGGGCGGATGTTCCTTCGGGTAAATGAAGTTTAGGACAAATGATAATTCGGTTACAAAGAAATTATGGCACATGGTAAATTGGAAAAATAAGGATTATGACAAATGACTATTCGGATGAATAGAAATTATGACAAGTAACAATTCGAGTACATAAATATTATGACAAATGACGATTCGGATAAATAAAAATTATGAGAAATGAAAATTAGTACGAATGAAAATTAGGACAAATGACGATTCGGATGAATAGAAATTATGGCAAATATCGTGTCGGATAAATAAAAATTATGAGAAACAGCTATTCGGACAAATGCAAATTAGGATACATGAAAATTAGGACAAATAAAAAATACGACAAATGTCAATTCGGATAAATGAAAATTACAACAAACGAAAATTAGGACAAGTAAAAATTATGATAAATGGCGATTCGAGTATATGAAAATTAAGAGAAAGGAAAATTTGGACAAACAAAAATATTGAAAAATGATAATATGGATAAATAGAAATTATGTCATATGGCGAATCAGATAAATCAAAATTATGTCAAATGAAGATTCAAAAAAATAGAAATTATGGCGAATGGCCCTTCGGATTAATAAAAATTATGGCAATGATTATTCGGTAACATGAATTTTGGTCGAACGAAGATTACGACAATTGAATTTTGTGGTATATTCATGTGCCTCATGAAAATGCCTTAAGACAATTTTGTAGCGCTTCTTTAGAGGAGCAACTTTGTTCTCTTGAATTTTCTTCGTATCTCGCGCAGTTCTTTCAAAAAATTCTCAAATTTTCGTTGAGTTTTTACATGTAAATCACAGAAGGTATTACTTTTATAACAAATTTTACACTCCCCCCCACCCGTTTTTCATCAAATCTCCGCGTTTGGAGATGCCCTGAATACAAAAAAAACGGTTTTTGTGATCCTGCCAGTTCTCGTTGCGCTGCCATCGTTTTCGTCGGCTGTAGACACGATAACTTTCGAGAGAATGGACAGATTGAATGGAGCTTTTGCATAAGTTTTTATTGTGTAGAAAGTAAGGTAGAGTTCGTTAATCGGCCATATGCGATAAAAATTCAAAAAGTTAGAGCTTTTTCAAAATTGGTTAATGTCAGTTTTTAAAAAATCTAAAAGTTTTAATTTCTTACCTTAGTAGCCCTCGAAAAACACTATAAATCATCTTAATAGCATTTTTTAATTTGTCTAAAATTCAAAAAGTTAGAGTATTTTCAAAATTTGGAAAACTTTTTTTCAAAGAAATATAGTAAAAATAAATCTTCTTGACAATTCTCAAGAAGCTCAGGAAATTTTCTTAATGACATTTTTCGTTCCGTGCAAAATTCAAAAAGTAAGAGCATTTTCAAAAATTTTCAGTATGACTTTCTCAGAAATCAAAACGTTTTAATCTCGATTCTCGGTAGCTCTCGAAAAACTCTATAAATTATCTTCCTAGAAGAAATCAGTTTTCAGAAATTTATTTCAAAGTACATATAAGGCACGTAGAAAGCCATGACTAACATTCATACTTCACATCTTATGAGTCACAAGATGCGTAGTTAATACTTTTTGTTTTTGAAAAACTTAATAATAATAATAATAATAATATGTTTTTTGAAATGTTTATTTTCCAAAGGGTAGCTGCGAATAAAGGTTAATGCAAAACAGAGAAAATAATATTATGATTATTTAATCTTTATTCTGGAAAATCTGATTGAGTAGTCCCTGACCGAAATATCTTACTTATAATAATTATAAAAGTAACATTATTATCTAGTAATAACTGAAGCATCCACCAAAAGAACGTTCTATGAACCAACATTTTTTCAATTGGAATCTATGTTCATAGTGTGAACGCAAATTCATAAAAGTTTGTTCGATGTCATAATTTGTTCTATGATACGTGTGCTATGATGTAGAAGAAAAATTTTTGGGATTGGAGTCCACTTTCATACTATGAACATAGATTCCAATAAAGCAACTTTGGTTCATAGAACGTTTTTTTGGTGGATGTTTCATCTAATAATATATTAGTGAAAGAGGCAGAGAAGACTGCCAAAATTTAATTTTTTTTCACCATGTAGACTATATGGTCTCAAAATATATGTAGTTTTCTTTGAAAACCAAAAATGTAAAAATTGGAAAAATTCCAAAAAATTTTTTAGTTAATTTGTTTTCAATATTTTGGGGTCGTCGATATATTACGTAACACTTGTCGTATATTCCTGTCTCTCTCAGATGCACGGGAATCATATTTCCTTCTCTCTCACATTAGTGTTACGTAATATATGGGCGATCCCTTTACGAACCGCTAATATCGAGCGCGAAGCGCGAATGCTATGATGAGAATCTATTCTTCAAACTCGAAGTAACTTTGAGAAAATTAAGTTCACGTTCACATACATAAAAACAAAATCTAATTATTTGTATTAGGGAGCGTGCACATATTACGTGACCCTTAAAAGGAGAGGTGTGGGTTTCAGTTAAGTGTCATAACAATGTTAAGAAAATAGGAAAAAAACGTCACTGGGGGAGTTGTGACTCAAAAATCACAAAAAAAAGCGTCACGTAACATGTGCATGCTCTCTTAGTAGTATTAAATCGTGCGGAACAAAGGTGACCTCAAGTGATCGTCACGAGCAGTCATCATTCCGAGCGCCCCGCGTGCGATGAGAATGTGCCCGCGTCCCCAAAGGGGGCTAGGCAGATTTTTAAAAATATTTTTAACTTCTTTAAGTCTACCTTTATTAATTATGATAGACAAGAAGTTTATTTAAGTAATTTGTTCAGAGATAAAAAATCATATTATTGAAATGGCCAATTTTGTCAATTTATTTGTTTACATATAAATCATTTAAATCATATTATTGAAATGGCCAATTTTGTCAATTTATTTGTTTACACATAAATCAATTAAAACAATGGCTTTGACAGTTTAGAATATAATTCCTCGATTGGAAGGTAATTTTTAAAAAACAATAATTTTCTATGCATCAGACCCAACCTTAACTTGCCATATATGACATTTTCCTAGTTCCGCAGGAACCTTTCTGAGATGCTTCTTCGCATCATAAAATAATTCTGAAACAATTATTCCCCCCCAGCCCATCAACAGGTGTTAATAAAATTTTCCATTTATATTAGCTTTATAATAATCTTTGAAAGCTATGAGAGAACATGCTTTATTTACTGTGAAAATCGTAAAATAATCCAAAAAATGAAAAGTATGATTCTAGCTTTCCCTAGTCGCAATAAAATGTTACTCAATACCTTAATACCGCAGACAGTATATAAAATATATTAATAAACATTATATAACTAAATAGAAAGGATTAGGAACACAATAAACAAACTTGAAAGAAGACGCACTCGCCTGTGCTAATTTTACTCAGCTCTCTGCACAAACTCATGTAAAGCGTGCTCAAAACCGAAGTTTTCATCTAAATAACTTGTATTAGGGCTCGTTTTACGCAAAAAATAGTACTCTATAACGTTTATAAAAATACATTTTTGCCATTTCTGTACGAGAAAGTTGCTATCGACGCTCAAATTTCAATTTTCAATATTTCTGGTAAAAAAATTGGCAACAATTTGTCTTCCTTTGGTTACACAATCAACAAATTTTATGTTGTATGCATAGGGAAACATTTAAAATGTTACTTTAAATATGCTTAACAAAAGTTGATAATTGATTAATCAAAAAAAATTTAAGTCATAACTACATCCTGAACTCGCAGGCACTCATAGCGGTAGATTACAGTCTGCTCAATAAGAAACGTTCCTCGTTTTTTTGAAAACTATCAAAGATCTTTTTTTATTTTTTTCTTGCATGAAAGTACATTCAAAGGACTACGGTGGAAGTACCTAATACATCGTCCAATCCCCATCCTTATCCAGAATGGCCTGGCACCTTTTCGGTATGCTTTCCACCAGTTTTTCGGCATATTCCGTGGATAACACAGCTCCACAAAAAAAATCGAAAAAATTATTTCCGAGACCAGACCATGATTACTATATGTTTTTGGGGTCG
>JBAGKK010006801.1:0-12312 GCA_037177015.1 Euceroptres primus | reverse complement strand
TATATATATATATATATAAGAACTAGAAATAAATAAAAGTCTTTAAATAAAAATAAAAGTTTTTAAAAGTTATAAATGAACTGAATATCAGTAAAAGTCGAGTTTTAGGCGCATTACCACTGCTAGGGGTGGCTTTCGGCATATTGTTACTGTTAGGGGTAGTTTTTTCTCTTAGACCTACTTTGAAAATAATTTTGGTCCTTTAAAAATATATATGTACTGAACATCAATGAAAGTCGAATTTTAGGTGCCACTGCTAAGGATGGTTTTTGGCGCATTATTACTGTTGGGGGTAATTTTTCATCCGGACCTATTTTCACATAATATTTGTTATGTAATTTCAAAACGTATACCTGAAATTACAATATAAAAAAATTGCCTAAAAGTTATGCTCATTTTTCATTTTTTCGCAATTTTCGCACTTGTTGACAGGGTGTAAAACTGAAGGTATGCAACCCCTCATATTCGCCAAATTTTATATGATTAGATGCACCGGCTGTTTAAAACCTTCACGATGTCAACATGTTCATTTTTATGGAAGTTATGATTTTTCAAAGTAGGTGGGACGTATTTGTCCCATTGGCCGTTAAAGGGTTAAGACTCGTTTCAACAGTTGAAAATTCCTTACGAAGATAAGTAGAAGATGAATTGTATATTTTAGGCAGATTGGTTTTAAAAAATATTGCTTAAAAAAGCGGTTTTATGTTATCTGCCAAGAATATTGAATTTTCGTAAAAAGGATAATCATGGAGGACGTAAAAGGGTCTGATGATAAATCCGATTATAAGGATCGATTATGGATTCCCCTTTTCGTTATTCCCCCGGTTGATTTGGCTTCTTGTCATATATAAGGAACTAGCATCGAGAGCCTTGGAATCGATTGTGTGGCTTCCTGTTTGACTGCTTGGTGCCAAGTCGAGAATGGTGGCACACGCCTGTTTTATTGTTACTTCACCGTCTGTCGATCCCTCTTGTTTTAACCGTCCGAGTAAAACAAATAATTATATTGTCAGGCGATAAAGGCAGCGGGATGTCGGGATGATTTTGTCACGGGTGAGTGATTCTTTTCGTCCTTTTTTCCTGTGCAGTGCCTGGACCCCTTGATATGGGCTCGTGCCAATTGAGAAAGGGGTAAACAGCCCACAAAGAGACAGAAAGGTGTATATTGTTCGAATCATCTTTTGAACCACTTGTAAATTAAAACCGCAAGATATCTTTTTCTGCTTTCTCTGTTTAATGCCAACGATATTTCAAAACAATCGACGTCTCCGCCTTGTGTCAGACGTCATCCGAATTCGCATCGATGAACCCTTTACGTCAATTGAAAGGGTGCCAATTCGTGTCATCTCATTTTTCCACTACCTCTTTTGTTTGAAGTCCATTAATGCGAATTGTTGAACGAAAGTCACGACACAAAGGGAAAAAATAATGTCCTGTTCTCCAAGCGAGATTGAACCACGGTAACGACGTTTCTCTTCTGAGTCAGTCGAGTGCGAACGTATAAATAATCGGCAATAGCCGGGATTGCGCCCCGGCGCTCGTGCTCGTATTTGCATACAATCCGCGACAAAGGTACGGCAAATATTTTCGACGACCAACAGGGGTTGCCCGATGGCCTCTCTCTGCACTCTATAGTCCTTATCTGACTCTTACGTTGTCGACTTATTTTCCCTCCAATGATCACTAAAGACTCCACAAAAATCGGAATAAAAATAATATGCATAGTACGCAAAATAAAATAAAATGCATAGTACGCACTATGCAGAATAAGGAAACCTTACGAACAGCTTTTGTAGGAAGGGTTCCAAATGAGACTCGGGTCTGGAATAAAATTTATTTCCTAATAGGACTAGAAACCTGATACGCTTTCTGATACCAGAGAGTAAAATTTAATATCTAAAAATTATAGGTTTACAACATCTGTATCATAAGCAGTTGAATCAACATTTTTTATCTGTAACGTATTAAAGTTTCGGAAAACATACTCTCTAAATCTGAAATAGTCAAATTTGACTAATTCATCTCTCTAAATCTGAATTAGTAGTTTTCTACTAATGAAATATGGTAGTGCCGAATCGTTTACCAATGGCTTTAGTAAGCATTTCTACTAATTTGTAGTAGAAAACTACTAATTAAAAGTAGAAAACTACCAATTAAAAGTAGAAAACTACCAATTAAAAGTAGAAAACTACTAATTAAAAGTAGAAATTACCAATTAAAAGTAGAAAACTACCAATTAAAAGTAGAAAACTACTAATTACAAGTAGAAAACTACTAATTTACATAGTAAGAGTTACTTATTTATTTAATAAGCCTTAATAAGTGAATTAGTAGTTTTCTACCATTAATTAGTAGTTTTCTACTAAATATTAGTAGAAATGCTTACTAAAGCAATTGGTAAACGATTCGGCACTATTTCACTAGTAGAAAACTACTAATTTAGATTTAGAGAGATCAGTGACTGCATTATAGCTATGGCAGTTAGTAGAATTCTACTGACAATTAGTAAAATTTTAGTAATTTTTCATTAATTGTGACAATTAGTGAAATTTTAATCATTTTTCATTAATTGTGACAATTAGTGAAATTTTAATCATTTTTCACTAATTGTGACAATTAGTGAAATTTTAATAATTTTTCATTAATTGTGACAATTAGTGAAATTTTAATAATTTTTCACTAATTGTGACAATTAGTGAAATTTTAGTAATTTTTCACTAATTGTGACAATTAGTGAAATTTTAGTAATTTTTCACTAATTGTCAGTAAAATTCTACTAATTTCCATAGCTAGAATGCAGTCACTGATAAATTAGTAAAATTTGACTAATTGGTGAATTGACTACTGACCACAATTTGACTACTGGTGAATCAATAGAAATCTACTGAAATTTTAGTAATTTTTCACTAATTGTCAGTAAAATTGTACTAATTTCCATAGCTAGAATGAAGTCACTGATGAATTAGTAAAATTTAACTGATTCAGATTTAGAAAGTAGTTGGCAGGCCAAAACGCCATAACTGAGTAAGCATGGTTGGTCTGCCTTAGCAGATATTTGGTTCATATTTGGGTGGTTAGTTTCTACCATTATAAAACTAATTTACGCCAAGTGCCAACTACAAACAAAAGTTTTTACAAAAGTGACAAAAAAATTTTGAAAAATCAAAAAATTGAATTTCCTCGAAAATGGCTGAATCAATTTCAATGGTTCAAATATACATCGTACAAGATATCACAGCGGTTCTAAAAAAAATGGAAAGTCAATTTTGGCAATTAGAAAGAAATAAAAAAAATTTTGGAATTTTGAAAATTTTTTTTTTCAATGAATGCCTTTTGGTACCGCCGCAATTTTTTTCCTATAAGACACTCATGTCCACAGTAATAACATATATTCTTGTGAACATGAACCAATTTTCAATGGATTTTGATGTTTTTTTTTTTCTTACAGAACACGTAAGGCTTCCAGGTCAATGGATTTTGATGTTTTTTTTTTTTTAAATGACACGTAAGGCTTCCAGGCATAACAAATAGGTGCAGAAAATTCACTTTGGCCAGACAAAAATTTTTTATTTAACAACAAAATAAGCAATACGTTTTTCCTAACATTTCAAATATACCTTTTTTTTAATATCTTCAAATTGTCTAGAAAAAGAGCTTAAGTTAGTGTGATAAATATCTAGCAACAATTTGCAGTAGGTTAAAGTGAGAAAAAAAATTTTTTATAATATTTTGAACGAATTAATTAACAAAAGACATTTTCTCGTGATTCGCAATGCTTAGTTGTTTGAAATTCATAGTTTTTATATAAAATATGAGAGAAATTGATGCCTAATTGCGCTTAGTTAAGAATAGCTGCTGTTTGACAATTATTTAAACAATTTTTATAAACAAATATACAGTTTTCGTATGTCACAATAAATAGGCTGATTTTTTTGCAGAATATACCAAAAATGTCTTGCCAAAGACTCCTTGCTGTCATTTTTTTCAAATTAACAACAACTGTTAATTATTTAAACAATATTAATGAACAAATTCATATTTTTAACATTATTCCACGAATAGGCCCAATTTTTTCGCTGAACTAACTAAAAATGTATTGCCAGTAACTCTTAGCTGTAATTTTGTTCAAAATGATAACAAATATTAATTATTTAAACAATTTTTGTAAATAAATGCACATTTGGACCATTTTTCCAAGAATAGGCTCCATTTTCTTAGCGAAATCAACTAAAAATGTATTGACAATGACTCTTTGCTATGATACTTTGCCAATGGACAAGAACAAACAATTTTTATAAACAAATGTACATTTCAGCCATTTTTGCTTATTTTTTTAGTAGAATAAACTAGAAATGTCTTACTCATTCTTGTCATATTTGTCCAATTAACAAAAACTGTTGATTATTTAAAAAATATTTATAAACAAATTCACAGATTGACCATTTTTCCATAATAAATATTAATTTTTTTGCGAAATGAACTAAGAAACCAAGGTCATTATATAAGTGTTAATAAAAGGTGTGCTGAGTTCTTGGTTATTGGATTATCAAATTACCTATTTATTGGGTATCGCATCTCAACACTTTTTCTTAATTAGAAAAATGTGACAAAAATAAATAATGAGCAAGACATTTCTTGTTAATTCCGTAAAAAGATTAATATTTATTAAAATTTATCTTGTTGATTTCTATTGAACCCCTGGAATAATTTTAAAAAGCTGTTTTTTTAACTAAACATTTCGACTCGCATGTGAGTCCTCTTCAGTGATTTATTTCTAAAATCGGAAATTACATTTGATACAGACGCTGTTTGTTTAACTAATCAATTATAAAGTTTAACAAAGAATTATAAAATTTTAAGCCATTATCGAAACATTAATCATAGAAATAAACATTATAGAAATTCATAGAATTAAAAACTTTTTTCCCCTCACATAAATGTAACAGAACTTTTTAAAGATTTTTTAGAAATTTACTATTGTAAAAGAAAAATAAAAAATCTTTCAAACATTCGGAATAATTGAAATTGAAATTGAAAAGAAGAAAGAAAGAAGATGAAATTGAAAAGAAGAAGATTATGGAAAATGGTCAAACTGAATTTGTTTATAATTATTGTTTAAATAATCAACAGTTTTTGTTAATTGAACAAATATGATAAGAAAAAGTCATTGATAAGATATTTTAAGTTTATTCCGCGAAAAAAATAAGCCTGTTCATTCAAAAGTGGCCAAAATGTACATTTGTTTATAAAAATTGTTTGTTCTTGTCCATTGGCAAAGTATTATGGCAAAAAGTCATTGGAAATACATTTTTAGTTGATTTGGCTAAGAAAATGGAGCCTACTTTTGGAAAAATGGTCAAAATGCTCATTTATTTATAAAAATTATTTAAATAATTAATATTTTTATCAAATTGAACAAAATTACAGCTAGGAGTCACTGGCAATGCATTTTTAGTTGGTTCCACAAAAAAATTGGGCTTATTCGTGGGATAATGTTGAGAAAGTGAATTTGTTCATAAATATTATTTAAATAATTAACATTTGTTGTTAATTTGAAAAAAATGATAACAGAGTCTTTGGCAAGACATTTTTGGTTGATTCTGCAAAAAAATTGAGCCTATTCATTGTGACATACGAAAACTGTGTATTTGTTTATAAAAATTGTTTAAATAATTGTCAAACAGCAGCTATTCTTAACTAATCGCAATTAGGCACTAATTTCTCTCATATTTTATATAAAAAATATGAATTTCAAACAACTAATCATTGCGAATTACGAGAATTTGGCATTTGTTTATTAGTTTGTTTAAAATATTATAAAGAATTTTTTTTTCTTACTCTGACCTACTGAAAATTGTTGCTAGATAGTTATTACCCTGACTTAAGCTTTTTTTAAGTCAATTTGAAGATCTTAAAAAAAGTACTTCTGAAAAGTTAGGAAAAAAATGTTTATTTTTTTATTAAATAAAAAACTTTTATTAGACCAAAGTGAATTTTCTGTACCGACTCATTATACCTGGTAGCCTTACGGTCATTTAAAACAAAAACATCAAAATCCATTGAAAATTGGGTTGTAGAAAGACTTTTGTCCACAAAAAGTGCTTTTGGCGACAAAAAGTGCTTTAGGCCACAAAAAGTGCTTTTGGCCACACTGTGTGGCGCTCGGTGTGGCATATGCAATAGCACACAAAAAAGATCGAAAATACAAGATGTAAACTAAAATCTATGCAAAAACGTGTCTATGGTTTCGAATGATGCTCATTTAAGAGTCATGAATTAAAATTAAGAAGACTCCTCGTTTCAGTGGAATCGCATACTTTGTAGAGGCCAACAAAATAATTTTTTTTCAACTGGGAAGTACCATTGGGATCATACTCGCAAAAATATATGTTGTTACTGAGGGTGTGACTATATTATAGGAAAAAAATTACGGCACTACCAAAAAGCTTTCATAGAAAATTTTGTTTTCAAAATTCCAAAAATTTTTTGTATTCCTTTCTAAATGTCAGAATTGACTCTTCATTTTTTTTAGCATCGCGGTGATATCTTGTACAATGTGTATTTGAACCATCCAAATTGATACAGCTGTTTTCAATAAAATGTAATTTTCTGATTTTTCAAAATTTGTTTATAACTTTTGTAAAAAATTTTTCTGAAGCTGGCACTTGGAGTAAATTAGTCTTAATGGTAGAAACTCACCACCCGAATATGAACCAAATATCTGCTAAGGCACCAACTATGCTTACCCAGCTATGGCTTTTCGTTTGTTTATCAAAAATTACAGACAAATGAAACGTAGTTAATATTAATGAATTTCACAAATTCTTGCAAACAATCAATGCAAAAGCTGGAATGAAAGACTCGTTCCATCAAGAAAATGAGGTGTTGGGTGACTAACAATACTAAAATATCTCGCGACACCCTATACGCAAAGCGTTGCCGCACGAGCGAGCGACCATGGTGCACCTGGGAAAGCGCGAGGATGAAACATGTAATCACGAAGATTCTAGTTTGGTAAAGATAATTACAGGTTGTCCATGGACCCGTAGGCTGTATTCCACTCGAGGTTGTGGCTCACCAAGCGAAGAGAGGACCGAACCAGAGTATCCCAGTGTAAACTGACTTCCACAGTGGGCTGGATCAAACTTGTCTCGTCAGAATTAAGAGATCCAACTACGTAATTTCTTCATCATCTTTCCTAGCGAGTCCTCCTCGCGACTCCCTTAGCTTCGACAAAATTGCATCACAAATTGAATCAGATTTTTGCTTTACTCTATTTTTCCAAGACTGATAACTTGTCTAGAATAATCACTCATAAAGGTTCAGAAATTGTTTATCATCAAGCTGGATGATGCTGTTTGTTTACTCACACTGTAAAAAAATTTTTGGAAATTTTTCCGAAACAAGTTTGCCAGCTTATAACCCGAAAATTTTGAAATTTTTCCTAATGTATTTGGAAATAATTCCGAATTGCAGTTGGAGATTTATTTATACAATCTCCTAAGCTTTACTCGGGGAAAAAAGTATAGTTTATGTCCCAACTTGTTTTCGGTTTACTTTGTCTCCATGTATAGTGCATAAGTCTGATCCTTCTTTCGCTGGTCTTAAAAGTGTTACAGCTTAAATTAAGCCCAATTTTTGGCTTGAAACTAGACATTTTTTTCTTTGTACGAAATATTTCCTAACTAAATATTTCCTCTAAATTTTCGGAAATTAACCAATATTTTCGGAAATTAAACAATATATTTGGAAAATTTTCTAATATTCTCGGAGAAATGACCCATTTTGCTCGGAAAAACGTATATCCGACCTTTTTTTGGAAAACTTTCATACTATTTAGTCTTAAAAATTTCAAAAATTTTGCACAGTGCAGAAAAGTAAATATGGGGTAAAAAGTGCCAATTTTCTTCCAGCTGTGATAAATTGTAATCAGACAGCATCGAATATTGTATTAATATTGATGCAATATTCCTTGTTAACATTCTCAAAATTACCAACAATATAAATTTAAAAAAAGAAGCATAAGAATATCGCAAATGGAAATCATGAAATCAATGACAAAATAAATAAAATAATTTTATAAAATAAAATAATATTCGATCGCAAATAAACGAAATGAAAGCACTGATTGTCAAATAAAATGAAATAATTGCCTTTGCAATAGATTTAAAATTCAAACAAAAAAAATCATAAAAAAAATTTTGACGGACAAAAACGGCATTTACGATATTTTTTTGCTTTCTTTATTAAATTCTAAGTTTATAAAGGATGTTTCAAAAATTGTTTTTTATTTGACGCCATGTTTTTTACTCCCGTACATCCTTTTTTTACTCTAAAGACAATGCAATAGTACAACAGGCGGCACTTTAAAAATTTATTTATTTATTTATTTATTTAAAAATGACATAGACCATTAAAATTTTCTTTATGAATTTTTTGTTGTTGGATGTTTAATGTTAATTAAACATGAATGTTTAAATGTTTGAATTTTAACTTTGTTTTGTTATTTTATTTTATTTAAAATAAGTCTGATTTTCTTTCGCTTATTTGCGATAAAAAATTATTTTATTTTATTTTGCAAATATCATTGATTCTATGACTTTCATTTACGATATTGTTTTGCTTTCTTTATTATTATTAAATTAAATTTATTATTATTATTAAATTTCAAATTTATAAAGGGTGTTTCAAAAATTGTTTTTTATTTGACGGCATGTTTTTTACTTCCGTTTTTTCGAGAATTTTTGTATCAATATTGAAATGTTCACCCTTCAATATTTTCGAAAATATTGGGGCAATATTCTCCATCAATATTAATTCAAACTTGATGAGTAATATTTCTGAAAATTTTGACTCAAAGAATATTAATTCAATATTGCTACTTAATATTGAGGAAATGAGGGACCAAAAAATGTGCACACCTGAAAAGTGTACACATGAAGGAAATAAATTGAATTAAATATTGAGGAAAAGTTCAGGTAAAGTGGAGTCACTATTGATAACCTACAAGATTAAATTTTCCTTGAAATCGTACGAAAGCTAATAAAATTCTGCATTAAATAAGCCCAAGGTGAAGTAATTTTGTAAAATCTGTAGGGAAATATTCAAAAATAATTCTTTTTTCAATTTTTTAAATAAAATTTTTAAATAACTTTTGGAATAATGAACATTTCTTGATCTTTCTGTGCTCATTTTTAAGATAAATTTCTATTAAGATTTATCTTTAACATAAGACCAAAAAGGTTGAAAATTTATTATTATTTTGTGAATTATTGACTTTTTATTGTAACTAAATTATTGACTAAATTATCGTAAATTATTATTATTATTTTACAAAACTTTTAAAAATACAGTGAGGGGAAATCGTCCAGGGAGTTTTTTAACATAGGGTAAAAAATCGCGTTTTGAACAAACGATGAGAGGAGTTGTTTTAATAAAAAATAAAGGATTAGGACGATATTTTGAACAAAAGGTTGGGACTTAGAAAATATTTAAAAGATGGAACTTAGAAATATTTTGGAATTTTTTAGGCTTGCCGCTATTTTGAACATGTTTTGTAAAAAAGCCACTGCAGGTGTTTTAAACAATTTTCAAAATATAGTGCGTCACGTTGTTTTGAACAAATTTTGCAGATTATTCTGGTGTTTTGAACAAATACAGAATTTATTGCGCTAAATGTAAAACGAAAATGCTGCTAAAAAATAAAGAACATTTCACACTCTCAGTCATCAAGTGTAGCAGATATTCACCGTGTCCTGCTTTTAAGTGCATAAATTCTGTATGTGTTCAAACACCAGAGTAATCTGTAAAATTTGTTCAAAACAACGCAACGCACTATACTTTAAAAATTGTTCAAAACACCTGCAGTGGTCTTTTTGCAAAACATGTTCAAAATAGCGGCAAGCCCAAAAAATTACAAAATATTTCTAAGTTCCATCTTTTAAATATTTTTTAAGTCCCAACCCTTTGTTCAAAATACCGTCCTAATTCGTTATTTGTTGTCAAAACAACTCTTCTCACCGTTTGTTCAAAACGCGATTTTTTTACCCTATGTTCAAAAACTCCCTGGACGATTTCCCTAACCTTTTTATTTTTCTCCTAAATTGAAAATTCGATTTTTGGGAGCGTTTTTTGTGTCTCCTGAAAAATCGCCAAAATAGCGCTTATGTCTTTTTGAAACGCCCCCATTAAAAGTTCTTATATTTATGCAGGCTGTCTATCGTTCTGGAAATCCTTGAAATCCTGGAAAAGTCCATGCATTTTTTTACCTGGAAAAACCTGGAAAAGTCTTTGAATTTCACTCATAGTCCTGGAATTTTTATCTCTCTACATTTGAATTAGTAATTTTCTTCGAATCACAGAGTTGCTACAGGCCATCAGAGAATTCTTGAAAGTCAAGGAATTAAAAAATGGTCAGGGAAAGTCAGGCAAAACCTTCAAAGAGTCAGGGAATTTTTTTCGATTCAACAAATTATGATTATATCTCAATAAATTATAATTGTAATTTAACAATTATTATAATTATATAATTATAATATTACAAAATCGGGATCACAGTCAATCTCCTATTCTCCTTCTTTCCCCTTTCCCCTATTATTTTCCAAATCTCCTAAAATCACTTTTTCAGAGTTTCATTCCTTTTTCCTCCTTTTTGCCCCTTTTTATATTCAAATTTTCCAATAATTTTCTAAGAATGATGAGAAACAGAAACTTGAGACTTTCAAAAACTCTTTTAATGTTTTCCTCAATTTCCTATGATTTTCAAATTTAAAGATCTATTAAAGTCTCCTAAAATCTTCCAAAATCTTTAAAATCTTCCAGAATCTTCAAAATTAATTTCAAATCCCTAAAAATTTTCCAAAATATTTTAGATTGTTCTAGAATCTTCTGAGTTCTCCTACAATAATCTTTTAAAATAATATCCTAAAATTGTTCAATATTCTACAACATATTCTACAACATTTACACTTTTCCAGAACCTTCTAAAATTTTCTGAATACTTCCATAACCTTCTACAATTTTCTACAGAATGTTTTAGAATCCTCCAAAGCCTACAAAAGATTACCGAAATTCTCTCAAATTCTTTCGAATCTTCAAAACTTATCTGAAATCTGTAAAAATTCTCCAAAATATTCTAGACTGTTTTAAAATCTACAATCATTTAGGTTCTTCTAGATTTTTCCAAAAACCCTTAGAATTTTCTGGATTCTCTTATAATAATCTTTAAAAATCTAAAGGAATTCTAAAAAATTAGAACTAGAATTCTGAAAATCTTTAATATTCTACAAAATATACGAGAATGTTCCAGAATTTTCTAAAATCATCTCTAGACCCCTCAAGAATATTCTGAAATGTACCTAAAGTTTTAAACGAAAAAAAAAGTTTGTTCATTGGCACAAATTTTTTTCTTTCTGAAATCAAATTATATATCTTGAAACTTTGTTCAATATACACAATAAAAGGAAATATCATTCTTTATCATTACACTACTTTCTGTATTAATAAATCAATATTTTAGAAGAAATTTGAGTTTTGAAATGAAATGAGAAATTAGAATTTCTAGAATTCTGCAGAATCCTTTAGAAATCTCTCAAGTCTACAGAAAAACTCTAATAATCTGTTTATCTAATAATTAAGGATCTAATAGTTTTCTAGACTGTTTTCAGAATCTTCCTAAAATTCTGTAGACTTTTTGAAAGTCTTTAAAAAAATGCCTGAAAGAGACTAGAAGATTTTAGAACATTATGGAAGATTTTTGGACGAATCAGGAAATCTCTCTGAAAGATTCTAACACACTCAAAAATCTATATTGTAAAGAATTTTTTGGGATTTCGAAAAATTTAATGAATCTACAAGTGATTTATGGAAAATAAAAATCATCTTAAAGTTTCTTACAGAATTGACAAAATTACTTCAACCTGAACCTATTTAAAGCAGAATTTTACTATGTCTCGTAATATTTTGTACTATTTAGCCCAATTCTGTTCAGTGCAGTGTATTCATAAAAACTTCGACTCCAAGAATATTGATTCAATATTTCTAAATATTAAGACAATGTTGAGCCAACGTGAAGTCAATATTTTGTCAATATTTACCGGTAATCTTGTTAAAAAGGTTATGAAGGAATATTAACTATCAAGATTGTATCAATATTGTTACACAATTTAATTTTTTCCCGGTACTTAGAATATTAATATAGTGAAGGCGTTTTCCGGTTTTTTGATGTTTTTATTCCAATGCTGCCAACATGTTTCGACTCGGATCCGAGTCCTTTTCAAGGCGTAGTTCTGTTTAAGATACAATATATCGTAA
>JBAGKK010006790.1:0-12313 GCA_037177015.1 Euceroptres primus | reverse complement strand
AGGCAAGTGTTAGTGCAGACAGACCGTAATTATAGGAAGAAGTTGCGTGCCGTGCGATAAGTCGCATAGCGACAAAAGTGTATCATTCATCTCGAGTTTTCCGAAGGAGAAGTCTGGATCGTCATCATCATTTGACATGATTTCTTCGTTTGACATGATGATTTCATTAGTTTCAATATCATCAACGTTTTCATCCGCAAGAACATCATTACGAGGCTGATCAGTGTCCTAAATTTGACGCTGGTATTTCTTTCAGTTTACTGAGCTCTTTCCTACACAAAGCACAAATTTTTAGTTCTTCAGATAGTGTAGGAAATTGCGATCGCCTTCAGAAATACGGCGTGTATTTAGCGTCTTGTTATGATTCTCCTTCTTGAAAGGATTGAAGCATTTGTTAGTTCATTTTCTTTGATTATTTTCACCTTTTTTAGGGTCCATAACCAGTAAAAAACTGGGTTGAAAAATAGCAAAGGGTGGGTATGGTAGTTGAAGTTCGAAAACTGTTTTTTTTCAAATACTATTTTATCTTAAAATTAATGTTTTAATTTCATTAGTCGAAAAATCCAAGCTACAATAAAAGTAGAATATATGACGATATTTTTGTGCCGTGACTATTACTCAACTTTCGAAAATATAAATAAAAAAATCATATGACAAACCTGCAAAGTGACACCGTTTGGAAATCCAATTTCATAATAAAATATAAGGATGATTAATGCTTGTCTTATACCGTAGATTATTGTTTGAACTTTGGGGAATTTTTGTGCTTTGCCATCTAGCGGATGAAATTTGAAATTCATCTCTCTGATGACCGCAGTCTTCATTTGTTTCCTATAATGACCTGACGAGAAACAAATGAAGAACCAGTGACTTTCGAAAATACATATCCGTTGATTTTTTAAGCAGCCGTCTGATTGAAATATTTCTTATTTATCGACAAATTTTATGTGACGATAGCTCATTTACACGAGCATATAGTATTATTACTCTTCGTAAAAGCAATGCAGTGAAGGTGTACCACGTTGTACTAAGGGCGGGGCTCGAGAGCCAGCGTCATGAGCGTGCCGGAGTACTCAACGCTTATTTTCATAAATTAAACATTTGAATCTCACTTTCTAATCTACATAGTCTTATAGAAAAAAACCTAAGTTTTCTTTCAAGACAAAAAAAACAAAAAAAACGTGTCTTATTTCGAAAAAAAGTCAAATTTATTTTTGACCTTCATTTTTGAAGGTCAAATATTTTTTCATCACTATTACAAGAGTTAAAAATCGCCGAAATAGACGATATCCACGAAAATCCCAAAACTTTCACCCCCTCCCCCTCGGTCAATACTTATCTGAATGACAAAATTTGTTCCTCATAAACTACTATCCAATAGCACAACACTTTGCCTAAGTTTAACTTAGATCGGATAACTTTGACTTTTTGAGTGGGTACACTTGAGAAATTATGCCCCATAATAAGAATTCAGGACATAAGGTTCTCAATTTTTTAAAATATGGAAATGGAATAATCTCCAGAGATGTCATCAAAATTATATCTTCTTCTTGATCCCTTTTGCTGATTCAGAGTTTTTCAACCGGAAAAACATATTAGAGACAAGACTTTTTTGTAGAAGAATTTTTTTGTTTCAAAAAACAAATTTCAAAAATTAAAAATGCTCTTAGAGGCATAAATCCACAAAATTGGCAAACTTTTTTAGAGCTTATGAGATAATTCATCAAAAAATTACATATGGATTTGCTGCTAACTTGATTTGTTTATAAAATAGAATTTTCAAAATTGTCAAAAAATGTTTTTTTCTTTTCACTTCTAATTTTTATGCAAAATTGTGGTTTAAAAAAATGACAACCTTATAACATGACTTATTCAGTTAGTTGGAAAATGATGTGGTCCTTCCTGTAAATGAAGTTACTTTTTTAAAAATATTTTTTTTAGTTTTGTGCTACTACTTTTTATCAAATTATCTCTGGTTTATAAATTTTGATTTACCTTGCAGAATATCTGATTAATAAGGTTTCACAACATCTAATGAATAATAAAATAAAAAACTGAACTCATTGTAAAGAACTTACATAAGGTGAATAATTAATTAATGTTAGAACTTGAACTTCAAAGATTTTCTCACATCACGTCATATTCAACTTGAAGAGAAAAAAAATCAATAGTACAGCAACAAATCGAGCCTGTTATGGTTGGCATTGTGATTTTTTTTGGTGAATACTTTCTCCTTTCATCATTTATCAATGCGGCATGTCGAATGAAACTTCTTTTGTGTCACGGTTGACCATATTTTGCGGACAGTTAAAATTACAGTGAGCTCTTCTAACTGACGCTGGGTGCAACTAACGCCGCATGCATTGAATGCATATTAGCACCGTGTTTCCTTGGATTTGTGTCTATAAATTCTAGATAGCAATGCCTACCAATCTTCCGCTCTAACCCCAGCTAAGTCTGAAATATATTCAAATCAATTTTTTTATTCAAAAAATTTTCACACGAAAACGACAATCAAAATTGAAGGGAATGGGCATTAGCATTTTTTTTAGCTATGGTAAACACTGAAGCTAGACATTCATTAATTTCTTAATAGATTTAATAATTGGGGGATTTTATGCAGTCTATTTATCAAACTTATTAAAGAATTGTAAACTCTAGAGAAAACTGTTTGAAAATTGATGTTGTAAACTAAAGAATATAAAATTTGTTCCTGTTTTGTATTAAAAAGTATTAGAAAGTATTACCTCTTTTTAAACAATAATATTTGCTTTGAGTAAAACTAGAGTAGAGATAAAAAGTGGTGGCGCGATAGTGATCCGGAAATAAGTCCAAGATCGTGCACGCGACGTAGTAGGATAAAGAAATATAGATCCAAAAACAATATATCTTCGGCTTTACTTTTATCAAAACCCCTGGCTGTTTGTAGGTACGTACTAGCTTTCGTGTTTAGACAAGTAACTATAACTATAATAGTATGGTAGCTAGCCTGTGATATGCCTTGTGTCTTGTGGTACTAACACTGGCGCTTGACCATGGCGTACGGGCCTGCAGCAGCGGAGGATGTTACAGGTGAGATTCGAAGTGCCCTGGCACCATCCAAACCTCAAAGAACGGCCAGCATGAGGGACCAGACGATTTCTCAACCGCCACTGAAAAAACAAACCGTCCACAACCAGAACGAAAATCAGGACTACGAGCCTCTAGAATCCAATTCTCCAGCTTCTAATTCACCAGTGAGTTATTTAGTCGATTATTCAATTTCATTTTAAATTACTCCAAGAGGATTACAAAAAAATGATTGACCGTTGACAACGGTTAATGACAACTCTTAGCAACAGTCTAAAAATTCCTAGTGACAATGAATAACAACTGAATAACAAATGAATGAATTTATAAACCTTTATAAACGGTAAGCAATGACCACTAATGTCTAGCAAATGTAAATAACAGCTACTAGAAACGGCCTTAGAAACAACAATCCCTAGCAACGGCCAGCAACAACCCTTAACAACAGTCTAGTAATCCCTAGCAACACCTTGTCACTGTCAACAACAACACATAACAACGGATAATAAGAACTCCTGGCATTAATAAAAATCCCTAGCAATTTTGAATAACAACGCCTGGCCAATGTAGCAATTGTCAATAAAAATCCGAAGCTATTTTCAATAACAATACCCAGCAATGGTCAATAACAGTACCTAGCAATGATCAGTAAAAATTCGTAGAAATTTTTAATAATAACGCCTAGCAATGGTCAATAAAAATCCGGAACAATGGTCAATAAAAATCCGTAGAAATTTTCAATAACAACGTCTAGCAATGGTCAATAGCGAAACCTAGCAATGGTCAATAAAATCCGTACAAATTTTCAGTAACAACGCTTAATAACAGAGCCTAGCAACGGACAATAAAAATCCGTAGCAATGGTCAATAAAAATCCACAGCTATTTTCCATAACAACACCTAGCAATGGTCAATAACAGAACCTAGCAATGATCATTAAAATTCCGTAGAAATTTTTAATAATAACGCCTAGCAATTGTCAATAAAAATCCGGAACAATGATCAATAAAAATCCGTAGAAATTTTCAAAAACAACGTCTAGTAATGGTCAATAGCAAAGCCAAGCAATGGTCAATAAAATCCGTAAAAATTTGCAGTAACAACGCTTAGTAATGGTCAATAACAGAGCCTAGCAATGGCCAATAAAAATTTGTAACAATTTTCATTAACAACGCTAAGGAATGGCCAATAACAGCCGATAACGACGGTTCAGATAATTACAGAGGTCAATAAAAAATCCTAGCATCAATAAAGAATATATAGCAAATTTCAATATCAACACCCAGCAATAGCAACTTCAAACAATAAATTATAGCGGTCAATAGCAACTCGTAGCCACAGTCAATAACAACTTATAGTAACGGTCAATAAGAACTCTTCTCATGAATAAAAATCCCTAGCAATTTTTAATAACGGCCCATAATGGCGGTCAATAATAATTATAGCGGCCAATAGCCACTCCTAGCCACAGTCAATAACAACTCATAATAACGGCCAATAAGAACTCTTATCATCAGTAAAAATCCCTAGCAATTTTTAATAAAGGCCCATAATGACGTTCATTAATAATTATAGCGGTCAATAGCAACTCCTAGCCACAGTCAACAACAACTTATAGTAACTTATAGGTCAATAAGAACTCTTATCATCAATAAAACTCCTTAGAAATTTTCAATAACAGCATATGACGATGGTCAATAACAATTATTTACAACGTTCAATAGCAATTAATAGCGACAGTTAATAACAATTCATAGTAACGGTTAATAAGGACTATTAGCAGCATTAAAACCCTAGTAATTTTCAATAACAAGCCTAGGAATGATCAATAACAGCTCATAATGACGGTTCATAATAATTGCAGTGGTTAAAATCAACTCCTAGCAACAGTTAATAATAAACCATAGTAACGGTCAATACAAACTGCTAGTATCAATAGAAATCCCTAAAAAGTTTTAATAAGAACGCCTAACAAGGGTTAATAAAAATACCTAGAAACGATAAATAAAATTCCCCAGCAATTTTCAATAACAACGCCTAGCAATGATCAACAAAAACACCTAGGAATTGTCACTAAAACGCCTAGTAATAAAAATACCTAGAAATTAATTATTAATTATTAATTAACAAATTAGCAACTGGCAATAGCAACTCCTAACAATAAATTACAGTTATCAACAACAACTCCTAACCACAGTCAATAACAGCTCATAGCAACGGTCAATAAGAGTTCTTCTTATCAATAAAAATCTCTAGCAATTTTAAGTAACGGTCCATAATGAAGTTTAATAATAATTACAGTGGCCAATAGCGACTCCTAGCCACAGTCAATAACAACTCATAGCAGCGGTCAATAAAAACTCTTATGATCAATAAAAATCCTTAGCAATATTTAATAACGGTCCATAATGACGGTCAATAATAATTACAACGCTCAACAGCAACTTTTTCTTGCGAAAAAATGACAGGAGAAAAACAATCCGCTTCGTAACAATATTTTACTGCCCTATTTTTACGTAAGGGCGCAGTCAATACTAATTCATTGTAACGGACAGTAAGAACTCCTGTCATCAATAAAAAATCTCTAACAGTTTTCAATAGCAACACCTAGCAATGTTCAATAACAGCCTTCTTTGGCAGTCAACAACAATCAATTGCAGCGGTCAATATAAACCCCGAATAAAGGTTAATGAGCCATTAAGTCCTTCAGTCATTAAGAATTCATCAAATTTTGTTTTATTCTTTCTGATTGACAACAAGATTAATATTTATCACAGTCAATAAGAACCCATCAAATCTTAATTTTATTATTTCTGATTGGCAACAAGATCTTATTGAGAGGCCTTATCTCCTGATTGAGGAAATGAGTAAATAATTGCTGGAAGCTTTCATCATATAATGGAATAGGTTTCATGATATAACGATTTTATAGCAGGACATTTAAATCAATGAAAAATTTTTGCAGACTTCAAGTGAGAGTCAGGTTTACGAATGCTTGTCGAGTTCTCCGGAATGTGATTCGAGCCTTGAATTGCGCCATGGGAACGGAAATCATGCGACTGGCAAAAGAAAATCCGATAGCAGTGCTTTGGAATCGAATGTAGAGTTCAAGTACCACCAACCAACGTTCACCAGGTCAACATCTCTTCCATATTGCGGTAGCGAAACTGAGAGCGAACTTTATGCTCCTTACAGCTTCTACACCGGTGATGAAGTAAGTTTTTTTTTACCTTGAAAATATTTTATATTTTCAAGGTATGTATTCCGAGAACAATTTTCATTTAATAATATTTTTAAAAGACTTAGAAGTGTTTTAAAGATTTAGACTATTGTGATAAGTTTTAGAGTCTAAAGTGTGGCAAATTGTTACAAAAATACTTGCAAACGTATTTTTAAACTAAAAATTTTTATTCAGGGTCCCGAAGAAGATCAGGATTGGAAAAACAAAGACGAAGAATCTAGAGTGAGTCGTCTAAGGCAAAGAAGAGGACGAAGTATTGTTCACCGAAGTTTGGAAGACAACTACGGTGCAGTTGTAGTAGCCAATCATGATGCTCTTGCACAATTTTTGGAACAAGTACGTCTTACAAACTTTACCAACTTTCGAAATAAACTATAAAAGTTTTTTATTTCGAGCAATAGGAAAAAATTTTGAAAATGTTCTGTTTACATGTGTACATAGTTTTGCAATAGACTAGTTATTTGAAGTGACGTAGATTGAATAAAGACGCGAACTGGTTTTCTAAATAATACGATCAGAGACTGGATACGGCTGTTACAGACTTAAACACATAAGTACACCGACTAGTGCAGCTTATGATTATAGTGATTGGTGCGCAAACGTTTTAATGCTTCATGCGGTCATGTACAAAACGTACTCACACCTAGCAATAAACAATTTCATAGATGCAGTTGCATTAGCGAGAATTTATCATGCCACATGCTATCTTCTCCAGGTGGCACCCTGTAATGAAAATGGTCGTAAAACTTAATTTACAAACTCACAAGAATCGAGTTCCCTGACGAAATGTGTAGTTGAAGATGATTTCGCTTTTAGGTGCTTATAAAATTTCTCATTTGAAAACAATTGAATAACCTTTTACAAATTTTTTTTCATGCAGAAAGTTTTATGATCGTTTCTCTAAAAATTTGAGCAAATCCTTAAAAATATATTACACTCAATAAATGAATCTAGCATGTTGAAGATCAGGAAATTAGAAAATATATGAATTGGCTGTGGGGTCAGTTTCTTAAAAACTACTTTGAAAAAGAGAAATGTTTCGGATGGGCCCTCTTTTTTGCCTATAATACACAATAAAATTTAATAGAAAATACAATTTATTCTGATTCAATAACATAGAGTAGAAAATACTACAGCATTAAAAAAATAATATACATTCATAATATTTAAAGAGGAATTGAACAGACAATCGGAAAAAAGTTAGTCAAAGCGTCCATTTTGTCAGTTTTTTTAGTTTTAAACATTTTATTCATGAACTTTTTTTTAGTGAAATGTGGAAAATTGTATTTCGAATCAAATGAGCCATCAAAAGTTTTAATCGAATAAAAATTATAGATTTTTTGTATTCGGAATCGATAGACAAATTTTACCTGTTTCTCACCGAAATCTGTCTATTGAAAAAAATCTATAATACTTAACCGATTAAAACTTTTGATCGCTCATTTGATTTGAAATTCAATTTTTCACATTTCCACTGAAAAAAATTTGTTCATAAAATGTTTAAAATAAAAAGAAACTAACAAAATGAACGCTTTGACTAACTTTTTTCCGATTGTCTGTTCAATTCCTCATTAATTCAATTCAGAAACATTTTATAGTTTTATATACGAAGTATTTATAAATGTTCAGATTAAATGAAATATTCTCAACAAACAATCTTGCAATAAAATCAATTTTGTTAATTATTGTGTCATTCGAAGGTTGAATTGAATTAAAAACTAAGAAACTATTTACAATAATTTTCAACTTATATCAATAAACAGTTTACATTCATAATTGATATAAATTCTTTGTTGGAAATTAAGTCTAATATAAATTAAGCAAATTACAATTGTAGTAAAATATAATGGAATATTTTTTATTTTATAGTTAAATTTGGCTTCGTCCTTGTCAGTTGGACTGCGAAGCTTGAAAAATGCAAATCTACGATTCAGTGATTTTACATTGGATCCCACCTCGTCAGTTATTGTTGGAAGAAGGATATTTTATTCTGCAACCTGGAACGATCAGAATGTCACTATCTGCATAGCTTTCGATCCAACCATGCACGTTTCAAGAAAGGAATTTTACCTAGCACCTATAGTCGAGTTTATGGACACTATTCCACAGGAAATATCTGAAAAGAGGGGTTGTAATGGTAGAAAAACTGTCGACGGTTCGTATATCATTAAAATAATTTATTAAAATAATTTCTCTAACTTACAATTAAAC
Source organism: Euceroptres primus (assembly GCA_037177015.1). NCBI lineage: Eukaryota > Metazoa > Arthropoda > Insecta > Hymenoptera > Figitidae > Euceroptres > Euceroptres primus. The sequence goes on along the minus strand of JBAGKK010006790.1, from coordinate 3,792 downwards.
TAAGACTTGGAAACTTCTTGTTCTGATGTTTATCTTCTGCCTTTCTAATTTTACAATTGAAATAATTAATTTTCCATGTTAATAATAAACAATTTTCAATTCCCTAAATAAGTTGTTTGTTTCCTAAGTAAATTTTCGAAAAATTTTCCTGTCGAATTTTTGTAAATAAGTTGTTAATTTCTTAAGTAAATTTTCGAATAATTTTTCTGTCCTAGCATTTTTTTATGCTTTCTTATTATGTCTTTGAAATTTTTAAAACAATTTTGTTTTTTTTATTCTTACAGCCACAATTTCGGTTTTGCCTCGACTACAAGTAAACACCATTCATTCTTTCGCTGCCATGACAAAAGACACGAAAGACGAAGGAACAACGAAAGATTCTTTCTTTGTTCTACTGCAATTTGTGAACGCCATGAAAAATCTTCAGGCTCGTGGAATCGAGGAAGCACCGAAGAATCTGAGCAATGTCGTGCTTTGTCGTGAAGATAAGGACGCTTGCTACAGGATTTATCTTCTTCAAGGGTAAGGAAATCTGCATTTTCCTAGAAAAATTGCAATCCACTTGAAGGTGTTAAGATACACTTTAATTCCTGGAATGTAGCTTGGAAATCAAAAAGAAAAGAAAATAAGGAACTTTGCAAAGTTTAGTTTAAAAGTATGGGTTGTAAATTCCTCTTGAATAATAAAATCAGGAGTAATGTCAGTGATTTATTAAACAATCTTTTGGAATTTCAAAAAGTGAGAAGAAAAGATCATTTAAGATAGCACGTAAAGTACATTCCAGATACTCTGAACCGTAAATGTGATTTTATTTTATCATTTTACAGATTGAACGTTGATAGCAGTGAAGAATGCGAAGAGAAAATGGCTTCGTTGTGTCAATGTGCTCTTCTCGCCCTGCAGGAATTGCATCTTACTAATAAACTGCCTCTTGTTAGGGAATTGTTGATGAAGGAAAAAGCAGAAACTCTATCACAGGTGCGATTTAAGTTCATATTCTCATGAAAAATTATTATTTATTATTTTTAAGGGAGCTTTTCTTAATAACGTAAGAAATAAAAGAGTAAATGTGAGAAGGTCAAAAATGTAAATTGTGATAATATAATAGAGATGAAAATAGGACTTTTTTCTTTTGTTTCACTACAGAATTATTGAACGCTCCCTAAGGTATTCAAGAGAAATTAAACCAAAAGAGTTTTGGTAAATTTTACCAAGAGAATAAATTTTGTTCAAATACTAAGGGGATTTTATTACTTTATAAAATTTTGTTTAAAAATTTTATTTTTCTTTAAATTAAGCACAAAAATTTGCTCTTTAAAAATTATTATTGGAACACGCTGCGAGAAGCAGGATTTGTTTTCAAATTGAAAATAAGCTTAATAATTGTGCCAAACAATTATAAAAGAAATTGTAATCAAGTTATAAAAAATTCTTTATTTAATACTACAGTATTTATTTTTAAATAATCTTTGTAAATTTATTGCTTTTTATTTTATTAGATTTTTACAATCTATCATTTTAGAACTGTATAAGTGTATATGTAACAGATACGAGATTTCAAATAACAACGAGGTAGAGAAAAATTATAATGATTTTTATTATAATTTTTGTCAGATGATTCCTTTTAAGAAAATGTAGTGCATGACAATTAGAGGGAATTTCATTTAAACAGAGGAAAAGAGAATAGATAAAATAAGTACTTTAGTAAATGTTTGGTCACGCATTCAGTAGTATAAATGAGTTTTACCAGACAATTGCCCTAAAGGGATTTTCTATAGAACTAAAATGATTCCGAAATAACTTTGAGGTCGAAAAACAATATATAAAACATAAAGAAATATAAAATTAACTAGGAATCTGTAGTATACCCGTTTTCAGTCAAACAGAAACTCGAGTAATAATTAAAGTCCTATGTATATAAAAATAGAAATAATGCAATACAGTATTGAAATAAAGGAAATTAAATATCTAATCAGTAAAATATACTAATTTTGATCAGACAAGTAGTATTAGAGGCATTTTTAGGTAAGCCAATTCTACTAAAGTAGGTAATCTAATAGAAAAATCATTTTTTTAAAATAGAGTACTTGTATAGAATAGGATTTACTCAAGAAACATAACGAGACAGAAAAAAAGATTTTTAAAGAAAATTTAGTTCCTGACAATCAAACGTGATTTCAAAGTAATAATTGTCCCAGGAAAAGTAAATGTATAAAATAAGTAGTTTAGTCAATTTTTGATCAGATATTCAGTATAATAAATTGGTTTCTGTCAGATAATTCCCCTAAAGGGGGGTTCTAAAGAAGAAAAATGATTTCGAAATATCTTTGAGATCGAGAAAAATATATAAAATATAAATAAATGTAAAATGAATTAAAAATCATTAGTATAAACTAAGTTTGATTAGTCAAGCAACAGGAATTATTCCAGAATATTTACAAGGCAGTAAAAAATGATAAAATATGAATCGAAGGAATAAATAATATATGCACTTTTTAATCAGACGATTTGTTTTAAGAAAATGTAATTATGACAATTAGAAAGGATTTCAAAAAAATAATTGACACAGGAAAAGAGAATGTATAAAATAAGTAGTTTAGTAAATCTTTGGTCATACATTCAGTAGTATAAATGGGTTTTCGTCAGATCATTCCCCTAAAGGGGGCTTCCAAATAAAAATCAGTAGTATAAATCGTTTTTAGTCAAGCAACAGGCCAAGTAATAATTAAATGATTAAACAATAATAATAATTGAATAATTATTAAATAATAATAATTAACTAATAATAATAGACCGAATCCATTTCAAATCAGGCCGGTTCTACACTTGAAGTCGCAAGATCTCTCGAGGACAAAATATGTTATTTTTTAGAGGAAATTAGGCCATACGTATTTTTACGATTTGCGAAAAAAAATTTCTACGAAGTTATGGGAATTTAAATTTTTTGCTTTGTTTTTCAAAAAAACCAAATTTTTTTTAACTTCTATAACTTTTGGCCCAATTGAGATATTTAAAATTTCTTTCCAGATTCTGGTAGCGTTTATCGTCTTTTTTTGAAACCTGCCGGAAAATTGAGAAAATATTTAAAATTAACAAAATGGTGGTGGTTTTTCTGAAAATATTTATAGTCGATTTTCTCAAAAAACCCACACTTATATTTTTTGCCAATTTTTTGTTGAATTTATACTATCATAGGGATGACATCTTGTGAGTTTTATGCAGGCGAAATAACTTTTGTGGCCAGTCGGATTTTTTTTCATAAAATCGAATTTTCGCATTTTTCTCGAAAACAATTACAGATACGAAAAAATGTTAAGAAAATAGTTTGCAGAATTAAAAAAGTTCTACAAAAAGTTCTTTTACTTATTTATATCTTGCCCCATTTCCGAGAAGAATAAAAAATACCCATGAATAAGTAAATAAATAAAAAAAATAAATACCCATAAATACCCATACCCATATTTTGTTAAATAGGTTTTAAAAATGTACGTTTATATAAAGAAGACTTCCTGTGAGTTTTACGTGGGCTAAACAATTTTTATGTACAGAAAATTATTTTTCATAAAATCAAATTTTCAAATTTTTTGCTAAAACGGTTTAAGTTACAAAAATAATGTCAAGACTAAAAATTATTTGTCTAAAAAGTTTTTATATTCAATATATTTAAACGTATTTTACGTTTAAATGTCTAATATTTTTCAGTAATGTACAGTAATGTATACGATTTTTCTTTCTACCCGCTCGAAAATTCGCGACCAATCTATAATCGTGAGATGAAAATGTGTAATGTAC
>JBAGKK010006779.1:0-12313 GCA_037177015.1 Euceroptres primus | reverse complement strand
GGCGGCCCTGACTGCCCGAGCAATGGCGCCGTCGCGGGACGCTCAGGGGCGGGGGACAGAATCAGTGAAGCGTGAACAACCATGAAGATGGCCTATAATCTAGGGGCCCATAATCTAGGGATGAGTGTATTTTATAAATCTACAATAGACCTTTTCTTATTAATAAACAAGTAATTGTTTATAAGAATATCATAAAAAACATGTTTTTTGTACTTTTCATCCTTTTTATCGAATATGCCTTATGTTAATAATATCATTCAACACAGACACTTGTTGTGCCCGTTCATCACATCCTGATGAATTACAATTGTCCTACGGACACTTGTAATTCATCCTGAATTGTACAATTGTATAATAAAATGTAGAGAAGCTGTTGAGAAAAATATTTTGTTATAAACAATGACTATTTTATTATTACATAAGGTATATTCAATATTCATTATAAATTAAAACAACTTTTTTGCCACAAAAGTACTCAAAAAAGGATGAAAAGTATAAAAAAAATGTTTTTTATGATAAAAAATAAGATAATAAGAAAAGGCATATTGTAGATTATTATATTTTAATAACTATTGTAGTTATTATAATAACTCTTGTAATTATTATAATAACATCTTTGCCTCATAAGTACTCAAAAACGGTCAAAAAGTACTTAAAACAGGTGTTTAAATAATTTTGTTATAAACAATTAATTGTCTATTAATAACAAAAGGCATATTACATATTTATAATAAATTATAATATAACGTAGAGTAGGGCTATTAGGTACAACTTTTACGTATTTTTTGAAGTTTTTTTAAATTTACGTACAAGAAAAATTTTTTCAGCTTTTTCATTTTTACTGGCAGTTAGAAGACTCAATTCTGAAGAGAAATCAATCATTTATAGATTTTGAAATCATCTCCCACTTACTATCATTGTTGAAAAGTTGTACCTTTTTGTTACCGCCAATATTCTAAATACATAGGTACAACTATTCTTTGTTATGTTTTAAATAAATAAAACAATTTTTTAATACTGAAATACTGCTTAGAAATGCGTGTGAACTTGGCCCCATTTCAAAATTTCGAATTTTTTTTTAGAGTTCTGACATCCTTTTGAATAGTTCTACAGTTTCTGATAACTTTTAGAAATAGTTCCGACGTATAAATACTCTAAAAATGGATTTTTTTAAAATTGGGGGCTAAGTTCACTTTTCCCCGCACTTTTCGAAAAATGAACTTTTTTTTAGAGTTCTGGGTAGATTTAGCATAGTTCTAGAGTTCCTGATACTTAAAGATGTTGGTTGGAAAAAAACCCCAAGTGTTGATTACTGGTCATTAATTATTTTTTAAAATATTTTTTAAAATATTTTTTTAATAATTTCATTTTTTAATTTTATTTTTTAATTTTTTTAAAATTTTTTAAAAAATTTTTTAAATTTAATAATTAAATTAATTATTAATTAAATAAAATAAAAAATTAAAAAAATGTTAAAATAAAAAAAATAAAATGTTAAAAAAAATAAATAAAAAATTAATGACCAGTAATCAACACTTGGGGTTTTTTTCCAACCAACATCTTTAATTATTTATTGTTCTGGTCAACACCATAACATCTTGAGAAAAGTTCCTGATACTTATTGAAAATAGTTCCCAAAAATTAGACCCAAAAAAAAATTTTCAAAAAATAGAGCCAGCCCCCCACTTTTAAAAAAATCAACTTTTTCTTTAACATTCCAGTAATTCCAAAAGAGTTCTAGAGTTCTACTACAAAATAATTTCGAAAAACTTGAAAACTCGAAAGATACACAATTTTGAAAATCCCAAAATTTCCAAAAAATTTTTCGAAAGAGTTCCAGGAGTTCTCATCATAGTTCTGGTAGCCCCCGGAATAGTTCTACAAAAAAGTCTAATAACATTTTTCGATAAACTCAAAATCCAAAAATCTGCAACACTTTAAACATACCCAAAAATTTTAAAATTCAAAATACTGAGAATTCCAGGAGTTCTGATCGGAGTTCTGGTAGCCCCCTGAATAGTTCTACAAAAAGTCTAATAAAATTTTTCGATAAACTCAAAATCCAAAAACCTGCAACACTTTAAACATACCCAAAAATTTTGAAATTCAAAATATTGAGAGTTCCAGGAGTTCTGATCGGAGTTCTGGTAGCCTCCTGAATAGTTCTAAAAAAAAGTCTAATAACATTTTTCAATAAACTCAAAATCCAAAAACCTGCAAAAAAACGAGACTTTTTGAAAGATCACAAATCACAAACTAATAGGACTAGAAGGCCCGTTTTTTTATTTACGAAGAATTTTGTTTATGTACTTCATTTCATCCTCTGTCATCACTATCATACTTTACCCATAGAACGCCTTGTTTCGAGAAAACTCCGCAGGGGGAAATTGCCCTGAAAAATAGGTCATAAGTAGTTCACTTTGAGAGGTCATAACTGCCGACCTATTAGAGCTAGGACTTTGTCCTTCGTGGCAAATTAAAGATAAACATTTGAATTTTCACTCGTCTGTTGAACATTTTTTCATAAAATCATTCGGTCAGTTGGTAAACATAAAGTTATAGAAAGTAGTGATTTTTCGACAAAATTCGGAAAAAAAGTTTTTTTTTTTAAATTAACGTATCTCGAAACCTATTAGAGGTAGAAGGTTTTTTTTTGTTTTTTGTAGAATTGTGTACACTTTCTTTCTTAATTTAATCTTTTTTTTGTACAGATTAATGGAAATGGTCCGTCTACGCAAACGTGAATTTTGAAAATTCTTTTTAAAAAAATCCACTTTGGCAATTGAACTGTTCTACAAATTATTAGAGGTTATTCAGGATCCCGCCAAGAAGCTATTTTAAAAAAAAATCGCGTCTGGGAATTATTCGATGAAAAAACTACCAGCTGCCTGGATTATATTTCATATCTTTCTTTTAGTAAAAAATCCAATGAATTAAATTTATTCTTTTTCTGAAATCATTTCTGAAGGTTTGAAGCTTCAAACTTGTAATGTAGGTGTTAAAAATTAATTTTTACTTCCAAGTTTGATCCATTTCAAATTGAATGTCTTCAACTTCGAAGGCCTGCATCATTTTAAGGTCTTCAATTCTATTTCAACTTCAAAATATTCAAATGTACAATATTTGTTTTTTTTTTGCTACTGAGAACAATAATCTGCAAATAAAATTATTGCCAGAATTGCACCAAACTTTGAAGGATTCCAACACAGGAAACAATTGGTATGAATTTCGTTGTATCTCATTTTGAATAATTTAAAACTAGGCAATTTGCATTTTATGTATAAGCCATTTTTTGTAAAGATAATTTTTATCTTTGCACAAAGCGGTTTGTTGGGAAATGTAGATTCTTGATTTCATATACAAATATTAAAAAACAGAGACATTAAGCTTACTTCGGTAATTGTTATTGTTACTGTTTCATTTGTTTCTAAAACTCATTTTCGTTGCAACCCAATTTAAGTTTGAATTCAATGTTAAATTAATAATCACCGTTTTCCTGATAATCAATTCAGAATTGAACCCCTTCAACTTTGAAAGTTTATGCACCATTCTAATGCCGCAAATTGCAATTCTTCCAACTTTAAATCCAGAAAATATGTTTGTTCGTTTATTTACTGTTGTTTTTGTTACTAACAACGTAATTTTATAAGAATTATTGAAGAAAATTGTGTTTAAACTGTCAGCAATGGATATTATATGGGTTGGTATATTTTTTTATGAGAGAGATGCACCTGATCAAGAAAGGTGCTTATCTTATCAGGTGGCACGAGCCAGGTATTTCTACCCAGTGTAGGTGACGAAGTGTGCCAGTCATATACACATTCACTGACGACAATGATTACGTATCTAAGTGGCACGATCTCTTGTGTCATCTACGTGATTCATCTAGCTAGATGTTCAAATACACAATAGTCTCTTGATCCGATATGCAGTTTCCGTAAAGAGTTACTGGAGCTGATAAAACCGAAACTTTCTTAAATACGGTTGAGTGGTTAGATTTCAGTGATATTCTTTCCTGTGATGTAGATGTACCAATGAAAAAAATTATATTCTATTGAAATTTAAATGTCCGATTGATAATTCGAAAGGAAAAAAGTTTTGAAAGGAAAAAATGATTTATCCCTGCAGATGAAAACTTGTCGATACGGATGATGTTGTGAAGGATACAAATTAGGTTTCAATTGAAAAGATTTTAAGAATGATGTTGTGAAGGATACAAATTAGGTTTCAATTGAAAAGATTTTAAGAATGATGTTGTGAAGGATACAAATTAGGTTTCAATTGAAAAGATTTTAAGAATAATGTTGTGAAGGATTCAAATTAGGTTTCAATTGAAAAAATTTTAAGAATGATGTGAAGGATTCAAATAATTAGGTTTTAATTGAAAAGATTTTAAGAATGATGTGAAGGATTCAAATAATTAGGTTTCAGTTGAGAAGATTTTAAGAATGATGTTGTGAAGGATTCAAATTAGGTTTCAATTGAAAAGATTTTAAGGAGCAATGGTTCTAATTCACAAAGTGTTCCAAGTTTAATGTTAAAATGTTACAAAAAGAGTTTCTTCATATTAGTAATAGTGATAATTGAGAAGTGATTAAAAAAAAATTTTTTTTTTTTTTCTTTTCGACCTAGTAATTTGAGAATGCTGACGTAACAGAAAGTCTTAGGAAGGCAAAATATACTGTAGATTCAGGGTTGAAGTTCCTTGACCCGAGTTTAGTAGGTGGCTATATGCAGGTGAGAATCGATTGTTCTTCCAGTGGTTGGTATCATGTTCATCATTGGTATATATGTTCTTAGATAGTCGAGTTGAGATGTTGTGAAATCGCTGACGACTGCATGCCAATGCCTGATATGAATCACACTTTCGAGTGTAGTAATTGAGCCTCGTGAGTCACTGGTAAAACTAGAGGATAACAATTTCCGCTCGATTTCTTCCCGTGCATTTAAAAAAAAAGTTCATTCATAAAATCAAGAATCCCAAGAAACAGAAAAAGTTGACGCTTAATCGCAATGACTCAATAACGGTTATTAGGTGAAAATAAGCGATGCTTGAACAAAAAAGAACAGTATTTTAGGAACTGTTATATTGTATACCTTCTTTATTATTTCCTGTTTCCTCTTTCCTCTTTTGAAATGTCGTTTTTGTTTCGAGAGACAATTACCTATTTGAAAGTGAAGTTGGAATCACTTTTTAATCTTCCAAATTTTGATGATGGTTTTTAGGAATAGAAAGTTTTTTAATTCGACTTCCAATTAAGAAAATATAATTTTAAGATTCTACAATAATATATGAAAATTTTTTAAAAATAGAAAATAATTATTTATATTTTTTTTAATTATACACGATATTACTTTCAGACATGATTTCCTTTTACATGTGCTTGAAGTTCCCCAGGTGGAAAAATTATACATATTCTATGCATAATGAACTACGGGTAGTCAAAAAAATTATACATATTCTATGCATAATGAACTACGGGTAGCCAAAAATTATGCATAAATTAGGCGTATTCAATAAATCTGAAGGCATTAAAATATTGGAAACAGTTGAAAACTAATTGTCGTTTGTTTACAACATTTTATGCATAGTTTATGCATAATTTTTTGCCTAGTGAATACCCATACCCATGCATAGTTTATGCATAATTTTTTCACCTGGATCTGCACGTTCATATGAACAAAATGTTGTTTGCTTTCATTTTAAACTGAAATTCGTTCTAAAATATTGGTTTATTAAAAAGGAAATAAATAAAATTATAAATGAAAAAAAAGAATAATAATAATAATAATAATAATTATTATTATTACAATGAAATGATAAAAAAGTTTATGATGTTTCTTAATTTAAACAATATATTTCAAGATAAATTTGAATGAAGAAAACAAATTTCGTTTATCTGAATGTTTAAAACCTCAGATACATTCTTATTCCCTTATATTTGTATGCATTTATTTATGACGATTGTGAGTTAATGTCAAGTTTTTTAAAAGTATTTTTCCTGGGAAAAATACTGTTTAGCTTACGCTTTATAAAATTTTTCCCCAAGGAATGCTTTCTAAATGATTTGATTTTTAATGGACATTACCTTAGCAAGATTACGAGACAAGTTTTCAAGTTTACGGTGGTCAGATAATCATTTCTCGACTCAACCACTGAAATACTATTTTCCAGCTTTTAAATAACTTCTGCATTATAGTGATCAGATAACCTGATAGAGTCCTACTTACATGAATGTGGTACGACATAAAAAAGGACAAGTTTGAAGATTAAAATTTTATTTCAAAGTTTAAAAGTTTAATTCAAAAGTTTATTTCAAAGTTTAATTCAAAAGTTTATTTCAAAGTTTAAAAGTTTAAAAATCTCTTATAACCTAAAGATTCTTTAGAAAAAAATCGATGTTTGAAATTTTCTCAAGTTGTTAATCTACGTAGTCGTTTACGGTCCAAATCACATTATTTGATATAAAAGAAACAATGCGTAAAGATTCTTTTATTCTTCCATGAATTTTTTTTACTGTAACAAATAAAGCTTAAGTTTGTATTTTTCGGAGAAACAGTTTTAGAAGAATCTCATTAAACGAATGCAAAATTGCAGAAAAGAATGTCAAGCTTTCGAATAAAATAACAGGGTGGTCGCTGTACTGGGAAACCGGGAATTTTTTGTGACCTGGAAAAACCGGGAAATGACCGGGAATTTTTTTGTGGCCTGGAAAAACCGGAAAATAACCGGGAATTTTTTTGTTGCCGGGAATTTTTTAAAAAATTTTTCTAGAAAATGCCCGAAAAAGAGTGTAGAAGTCATTGATCAAGAGATTAAAAAACGAAGTAACTAAATAAAACTTATTATTGTAGAAATGTTAGTGCGATAATGTAAAATATATCTCGTTTAATAATAACACTCTGTGATCTCATTTCGTTTAAAAAATTTAAATGCTTATTACCGAATCCATTTCAAATCAGGCAGGCAGTGTAACTTCAAGTTACAGAATCAGTCGTCTATGAAATATGTTGTTTTTCAAAGGAAATAAGAAGAAACGTATTTTACCGTTTTGACAAAAAATACTTTTTTTCTCAAATACTCAAACAAAGTTATAAGTATTTGAATTTTAAGCTTCTTTTTATAAGAAAACAGCATTTTTCTTAAAACTTTTATAACTTTAGACTCAATTAAGATATTTGAGTTTTCTTTCCTGATTGTGGTGTGGTTTATTGGCCGCGTTCAAAATGCACAAGAAAAATAAAAAAATATTAAAAATTTCCAAAATGGCGACAGTTTTTCTGTAAAAATTAAAAGACGATTTTCTCAAAAACCCTATTTTGTTTTTTTCCCAAATTTTTTTGCTAAATTGGTACTCATGTGATGAAGAAAATAGATAAGTTTCATGAGGGCTAAACTACTTTTGTAAGCAGGAGAATTTTTTTAATGAAATCGAATTTTCGAATGTTTTTTAAAACTGACGGCACGTACGAAAAAATATCAACAAAAAAGTTTTATGCTTTAAAAAAGTTCTACGCAAAAGACCTCTTAATCTTGTATGATATCTTGCATCGTTTGTGAAAAAAATTCGAAAATTTGACTTTGTAAAAACAAATTGTCCTGGACTCAAAAATGGTTTGGTCAATATAAAACTCGTTGAATAGTTTTCTTATGTAAACATAAATTTTTAAAAAATATTTGAAAAAACTAGAAAGATGGGTTTTTCAATATAATCGATCTTATTTTTTAAATTGAATTCGGCAAACATAAAATGTCGATTTCATCGAAAAACCCATCTTTTTTAATTTTATCAAATATTTTTTAAAAATTTATGTTTACATCAGGAAACCACCCAGCGAGTTTTATGTTGGCCGATCCATTTTTGAGTCAAGGGCAATTTCTGTTTTTACAAAATCACATTTTCGAATTTTTCTCAAAAACGATGCAAGATATCATAAAAGATTAAGAGGTCTTTTGTGTAGAACTTTTTAAAGCATAAAACTTTTTTGTTGATATTTTTTCGTATGTGCCGTCAGTTGTAAGAAAAATTTGAAAATTCGATTTCATTAGAAAAAAATCTCCTGTTTACAAAAGTAGTCTAGCCCGCATGAAACTGATCTATTTTTTTATATGAGTAACAATTTATGAAAAAAACTTGGGCAAAAAATAAGGTGGGGTTTTTGAGAAAATATTTTTCATAAATTAAATTAAAAATTTCAATTTTTTCAGAAAAACCGTCACCATTTTGCGAATTTTCAATATTTTTTAAATTTTCTAGCGGATTTTGAAAGAAGCCAATAAACCTAACCATAATATAATCTGGAAAGAAAACTCAAATATCTTAATTGAGACTGAAGTTATTAAAGTTTACAGAAAAATAATGTGTTTGTTTAAAAAAAAGAAGCTTAAAATTCAAATACTTATAATTTCGTGAAAATGTATTTTTTCTTAAAACGGTAAAATACGTGTCTTTTTATTTCCTTTGAAAAACAACATAGTTCATAGACAACCGATTCTGTGACTTGAAGTTGCACTGCCTGCCCTGATTTGAAATGGATTCGGTCTTATATATTTTAATATCACACTTTAGTCACTAGGGATTAGTTGAACTTAAAATATTTATCTTACATAGATTTACAACTTATGCTCTCGCTTAACTTGCAGTGACATTTCATTATATAAAATAGCCTAATGTTACTTTTAGAAACGTATAAAAATGTTCGCCTCAATATAACCTATTTTAATGTTAAATTAAAAAGAAATTCATGTTTGTATGTTCAGAATATTAAATAAAAAACATTTTAAAACTTTTAAAACCCTTTGCATTAATTGCTATTCATTGGAAACTATTATTTGATGAACGGGAAAAAATTTTCGATGACCGGGAATTTTTTTCGTCGGTGAAAACGGCCACCCTGAAATAAACCAATAAACTAATGTCAAATAATATTAAGAAGGAATATAAACAATTCTTAAAAGGTAGAGGCATCATATGTTTCACACAGTGTTTGCGAAGCGTGGGTGTTTGCTCTTTGGCTTGATAATAGCGTATTTTCTCATAGCATGGTCGTTACTTCCAGACTCATTGGAATGAGTCTGGAAGTAACGGCTATGCTATGCAATGAGAAAAATCGGAATTCGTCGAGTACTTTATAGTACGCTCTTGATCGTGTACACACGTGTCTGCTTAGACACATGATTGCGTGCACATTTATAATTTATATAGACAGAGGATGTACATATGCGTTAATGTTATAACGTAACGTGTAACCTGTTTAGTATATGTGCAAGGTTTCTGAGTTCTTGATGCAGAGATAAACGAGCCACGTAACGTGCGAAGTTTTGCCATGAGTTGTTTTATACTGTGGATGTAAAATAAAAATAAAAAACAACGCCGTGAACTTTATTAGTGCTTAGAGTCACGGATGTGAGTCAAACGAGACTAAGCAAACATCAGTAAAAAGTATCCCTACTTCGGTATTATACAATATAGGGGAAAGTGACTCGATCTGGATAAAAAAAGTTTTGACTTTATAATAATTAATCATTTTACAGAAAAAAAGAAAAGTGTTACGTACCAAATTGAAGATAAAACATTCCTTTAAATAATGCTAATAACGTAACAAAGATTATATAAGATATTTAACCGTAATTAATCTTTTTCTGAACCATTGTACTTTTATCCAGATGAGGGTTTGGGACCACGATCCGGATAATCGTATTTTATATCACTCACAGTGTTAATTGATCGATATTTTACCTGATCTGATCGAATTGCATTTCAGCACTGTTACTTTTAAACGTTGCCTTGATAAAAGTAATATTTTTAATTATACACTCATCTCGCCTTACTGTGCCGCTTGTTCTTGTGCCGGCTTCACGGTTGTTCACGCTTGACTGATTCTGTCTCCCCCCTCCCAAGCGTCTCTTACCCCCTACACTGAAGCTCATCGCTCGGACAGTCAGGGTCGCATCAGAAGTTGTTTACATTGCTACTCTCTGGGCATATACTTTTGTAGGTTCAGAGACTATACATATATGTGGTCCTGAGTGTTAGCATAAGAGTGCTCGCTCGTCGTTTTAAATCCGGTTCAAACTGGATTTTAATAGCGCCCGTTATTGTACCGACCAGACCCGAGGCCGGCACAGTTACGAGAGATGAGTGCATTGTGAAAAATATACCAGCTCTAATCTCTGTCGTATTTACTGTTAGATGATGACAGCCACTACTGCCAATTTAAAATTCTGAAAAAATTTATTCAAATAGCTGGTTCTTTTATATTGGCAAAAAGGGCGGATTATTTTTAATTTAAATACTAATTAAATTTAGCATATTCTACAAGATTCTGGTTAAAATAAACATCAAACTTATTTACTATTAGTTTTTGGTTGGCAGCATTTGATAAATCTAAAATGCTGATAACCTAAAACGAAAAAAATACTTCAGCTCAAAAATCTAACCTTCCACGAATTATCCAGATCAGGGAAAATGACACTACCATTAAAAACATATTACGTTATTTTTGATAATTAAAAGACTGTTTCTGTGGAAAGTTTTAAAGCCAAATGTTCCGTAAATACAAGGAACAAAAGAAATAGTTGTAAAAAAATTCTACGGCAATAAAAATGACGAAATTTTATGTCATAACAAAAAGTTATGTCTCCATGTTGAAAACACATTTTTCAATTTTTTAATTCAATAACAGCAAGTAAGTTGTAAACCTTATGACACAATCCTTTTTTGATAATTTTTCTTATAAAAAATTACTCCAGTTCGTTTAATTCAAATATATAGTAATTTCTACGTATTATTTAGATCAGGAACCTATCCAGTTTGGGTCACTCTCCGCATACACTAGGGTGGTCCAAATTTTTTTTCGAATTTTCATGCATATCTCGCCCAAATTTGTTCGAATCCACAAAAAAATGCGTTTTTTTTTAAATTATGTTTAGGGGTTCCGCAAGCCCTATGAAGTTTAACATGTATTTCCCATAATAAAAAAAAGACGTTTCTGTAAATTTTATTCAGAATCCTTAATTTTAGGTGATTCGAGTTGAAGCTCAACATTTCTCTTCACAATTAGCCATAGAATACGAATCAGAAATTACTTTTTAAATATCACCCCCATAACTCTGTTTTACAGGGTCCCAAAAAACCCCATAAGTTAAAAATTTGGTTTTGCAAGTTTTTGGCGCTAATTATGATCTTTTTGCGATTTTTTTCAGCACAAATTGTTTCTAATACATAAAATATTACTTTCTACTGATAATTAGATGTTTACATAAATTGTTTAAACAATTCATCATTGTTTATAGCAATTTTCTTTTAGAATAGAATTAGAAAGTCGCGGTTTTTTCCGAATTTTTCAACTTTTCAGTTAGGGCGAGGCAATAATAAATTAAAGTTAACAGAAATAATTTTTTAAACAATTTATTATTATTTATAACAATATTCTCTTAGAATAATGCTAGAAAGTTGTGGTGTTTTCTAAAATTTTTCTCCGTCTATCCACTTTTCAATTAGAGTGAGGTAATAATTATTTCAAGTTAACAAACAAATTTTTTAAACCATTTATTATTATTTTTAATAATATTCTCTTAAAATAAGAGAAAGTTGCGGTTTTTTCTGAAATATTCAACTTTTTGTCCACTTTTCGCTTAGGGTGAGTTAATAATTATTGTAGTTTAACAAACATAATTGTTTAAACAAATTATTATTATTATTATTTATAACTATCTTCTCCTACAGTAATGCTAGATAGTTGCGGTTTTTTCTAAAATTTTCCACCTTTTGTCCACTTCTCAATTAGAGTGAGGTAATAATTATTTCAAGTTAACAAAAATAATTATTTAAACAATTTTTAATTATTTTTAATAATATTCTCTTTGAATAATGCTAGAAAGTTTTGGTTTTTTTTTAAATATTCATCTTTTTGTCCACTTTTTGCTTAGAAAATTATGTGATTGAGGCCTTTTTAATCTCTATATTATATTTATCATCGATGACAACATGTTTTCTCCAAGGTAGAAAAGGGGGAGGGGGCTGATAGTAAAATGTGTGCAATTCCAAATTTTTCTTTTACCCTTTGCAATAAACTTCGTGTTGTGATTCAAAACAAAATTTTTACAAGTCATTTACCGAAACATTCCTCCCACCTACTCTTAATTGTTCCATCCTTTGTTTTTATCTCTACTGTAAGATGGCCTTTTTGTTTAAATTAATATTTTTAAAACATTAGCAAAACAGTAAAAATACTTTATACCACTCTAACCTCAAAATCTCAATTTTGACATGATTTTTCGGCTCTCGTGGTATAAAATACTGTTCGATAC
>JBAGKK010006768.1:0-12314 GCA_037177015.1 Euceroptres primus | reverse complement strand
AAATATATAACGTTAGAAAAAAAACCCCAATTTTGATTCAATCTTCATAACTGATGGCTTATTTTGTACTTTAAAATATTATAAAGTATACAATTTTATTTGGCTGATCCTGATTAAAAGACAGTTAAATGTTTATAAAACAAATTGTTAATTATGTAACAAAGATTGTATAAAATGTATAAATTAGAAAATTTACATTTCAAATGAAATAAGATTAAGTTGATAAAAATCAACTAGTCAACTGGTTTGTAAAATCGAGGAAAATAACCATAGTGTTGAATCCAACAAATTTTAAATAATAATTAAATTTAAATAATTTAAATAATTTATGTATATATTTATATTTAATTAATTTAAATAACAATTAATTTTAAATAAATAATTAGAGTTTTAACTATTTTGTGCTAATAAATAGTAATTATACTTGTATAATATAATTGCTATTTAAAACAAAATATTTGAATCCCTAATTATTTATTTAACAGTAGATATTTAAAATTTCGTATTTTTTCTTTCACGTTAGAAAAAAAATCGTAATTTTGATTCAATCTTCATAACTGATGGCTTATTTTGTACTTTAAAATATTATAAAATATACAATTCTATTTGGTTGTTCCTGATTTAGAGACAGTTAAATTTGTATAAAACAAATTGTTAATTATGTAACTAATATTGTATAAAATGTATAAATTAGAAAATTTACATTTCAAATAAAATAAGATTAAGTTGATAAAAATCAAATAGTCAACTAGTTTGTAAAATCGAGGAAAATAACCATAGAGTTGAATCCAACAATTTTTAAATAATAATCATAGTGTTGAATCCAAAAAATTTTAAATAATAATTAAATATAAATAATTTAAATAATTTATATATATTTATATTCAATTAATTTAAATAATAATTAATTTTAAATAAATAATTGGAGATTTAACTATTTTGTGCTAATAAATAGCAATTATACTTGTATAATATAATTGCTATTTAGAACAAAATAGTTGAATCCCTAATTATTTATTTAACAGTAGATATTTAAAATTTCGTATTTTTTCTTTCACCTTAGAAAAAAAATCGTAATTTTGATTCAATCTTCATAACTGATGGCTTATTTTGTACTTTAAAATATAAAATATACAATTCTATTTGGTTGCTCTTGATTCAAAGACAGTTAAAGTTGTATAAACCAAATTGTTAATTATGTAACTAATATTGTATCCAACTACCTAACAATAATCTTTTCAATAAAATTCATCCAAACAGAAATACAGGTAAAATTTTAAAGAACAAAATGCGCTATTAATGGTGAAAATTGAATCAAAATTATAATTTGTATCTATAAGAAAATCTCAAATAACTAATAATTAATAAGGAATTATAGATTCAACTATTGTTTTCTATGTCGCACTTTGATTTTTCTTTTAAAATTTCTTTTATTTAATAATTTGTTAATTAATTGAATACTTTAATAATACTTAATTTAATAATTCCTGAAATTTCCATTTCAAGAACCTATTTTAAAAATGTGAGTTTCGACCACTGGTTAACATCCTTAAGAATCCCTTTGTCCATTTTTTGAGTTGACAGGAATGATTTTAAAAAAGTGGAAGGAACAATGAAAACTTGAATTTTAGCCTGAGGTATAAAAAGCACGTGAAATTTCTTAGGACAAGCTTCGAAACTGACTGGGGCTACACGTTGTAACGCTGGAAACGTGGGCATTACCATAAAACTGAGAACTTTATGAGAAGTGCGTCTCGCGTCTGAAAACGCGGGTAGAAACCAAGGGATATCCCGTGGCGCCCCTTGTCGTTATCAAAATTCCGTCACAAAGGCCACACATCACTTGAATCTCATGGTCCATGTGTCTACCACCTTACAAGCCAAACGACACGTTTTGGCGTGCTACTCCACAGTGAGCCAGGTAGCAAATGACCGGTTGCATTTCGTTTCCTGCAAAGTGAGCCCGTCAACGGGTGGTGCGTATTTACCTATATTATTCCCAACGATCGTAAAGCAATCTTCTTTATGCACAAATTTCATTCTCCTCCGACAACGTGAGATTCAAAAGAATACTTAAATGGTTTCTTTTTCTCTCTGATGTCACTATTAATTCCCATAAAAAATGCACCATCATCAAAATGCTATTGAATTGATTACTTTTTTCTGTATTTTTTATTCATAGGAAAAGGTTAAATTCAGTTCAGTAGGAAAAGATTCAATTAGCTATTTTTACCAGGGATCCAAATGAAATTACGGGTTATTTTTCGATATTTTCGAATTATTTTTATACAGTCGGAAAAATTTGGCGAAATATTCAGCTGAATACGAGAAAGTACTGATATATTATAAAACTACAGAGGCAGAACCTCTAGATTATGAGGCATTTTACTTTTATACAGAAAAGAACTAAAAGAAACGTAAGGAAAGTTTCATTATGTTTCTTTTCGTTTCTGTCGACGTAACAATTTGATGACACAAAATTTCGACAATGCAACTCGGTGGTTCTATAATATTGCAGCACTTTCTCATACTCAGCTGAATATTTAACCAAACTATTTTGAATTTGTAGGAATAATTGGAAAATATAAAAAATGGCCCTTAATTTCGATTGGATCCCTGATGTTTACGTTAGAAAGAATTTAAAAGAATGAAAAAGAAGATTAAATTAAGAGGCAATAAGGTAGATATCCCAATTCCTGATTATATGTATTTTGAAAAGTTTATTTTGGCCAAAATTAGATAAAAACGATACTACTAATTTTTTAAAATAGATTTCACATTGTTTCTTATTTAATGTTTATTGTATCAGGGCAAAAGTTAAAGGGTTGTGTTAGGATAAAATTTGGG
Organism: Euceroptres primus; assembly: GCA_037177015.1. Lineage (NCBI taxonomy): Eukaryota > Metazoa > Arthropoda > Insecta > Hymenoptera > Figitidae > Euceroptres > Euceroptres primus. Next base: position 9,467 of record JBAGKK010006768.1, on the reverse strand, counting down.
TGATCAGAAATTAGGAAATTCATATTTTTTTTACATAAACACTTCTATTTAAGGGTATTTGATACATAATGATGTCACGAAATACCGACGGATTTTTTATTTATAATCAGCAGGTTTATTAAAAGAGAAATGCAAATATAATGCTGAAAGAGAAAATAATAAGGAATATATCAAGGAATCGATGTCTCATGTGTTACAATTTTAATTTTGAAAAAAAATTATTTTTGAAAAATTTTGTTTTTCTAAATAAAAACTGAAACGCACCCGACATCGATGTTTTAATATAATCTTTATTATTTCCAAAAATTTCAGCAAATGAATTATATTTGAATTTCTCCCTTAATAAACCGCTGAATGTAAACAAAAAATCGGTCGATAATTCGTGATGTCATTTTCAACTATTTATCTTGTCTATATGCTCATTTTAAAGAAAAATAGTCAAATTATACCAGAAATTCAAAGTTTTTGTTTTTAAACTTTAGAGAAATTTTACATGGGTAATTATCTACAGATAAGGCACTTTGGTGTCCATGGATTATATTATTAAAACTACTGGTTGTATTATTGTAAAACTTGGCACAGATCTTCATTTTAGTACCTCATAATCAGTTCCATAGTAAAAATTAAATTAAATTATTGTAAGTCAGAGTAAAAAAATATTATGCACTCAAAAAATGGCTTTAAGAGATGTCCACACATAAATGAGGCATATTTTAGAGACACGTAGGAAATAAATAATGAACTACTTTAAAATTTATGCTCAAGAATTTTAAATTTAGACTCAAAAATTTCAATTTTTATCTTATCATTGATATTTTTATTTTAATACAATATACTCTATATGAGCGGCTGAAAGTAAAGACACGATGAAAAAAGTTTGTGAGTAAAAATGGAACATAAATTTTTCGGGGTAAAAAGAGAACAAAAAATCTTCCGACCGAGTAAAAACGGAACATAATTTTTTCAGAGTAAAAATGCAACAAACTAATTCTCCGAGTAAAAACGGAGCAAACGAGCGCACGGCTGATGGGACGGGATATACGAGTATCTCCTCCCACCAGCCGTGCGCAGAATCAATTAAAAATATCAGTTAACTTAGAAAAAAGCAACAACGGTTGCAAAAATTCCAAATTTCCACTTTTTGGAAAAACTGACACACGAAATAAATTAGAGCTTTTCCGATAATTAAAAATTTCCACTTTTTTTTGCTCCGGATATTTTATAAGAGTCTCCTTGTTATAAAAAAAGTTTACCGATGTGCGGGTTCAATTAAAAATATCTGTTAATTTAGAAAAAAACAACAATGGTTGCAAAATTTCAAATTTCCACTTTCTGAAAAAAGTGGGAAAAAAATTTGCCGCGAAATATATCAGAGCTTTTCCGATAATTAAAATTTTCCACTTTTCTCTGCTCCGGATGTTTGACAAGAGTCTCCTTGTTACAAGAAAACGTTTACCGGGCAGCGGGTTCAATTAAAAATATCAGTTAATTTAGAAACATGTAACAGCGCTTGTAAAAATGACAAATTTCCACTTTTTGGGAAAACTGGCACACGAAATAAATTAGGGCTTTTCCGATAATTAAAAATTTCCACTTTTTTTTGCTCCGGATATTTTATAAGTGTTTCCTTGTTACAAAAAAACGTTTACCGGACCGCAGGATCAATTAAAAATAACAGTTAACTCAAAAAAAACAAGAACGGTTGTAAAAATGCCAAATTTCGACATTTTGGAAAAACTGGCTTATGAAATAAATCAGAGCTTTCTCGATAATTAAAATTTCCCCATTTTCTTTGCGAGGGATGTTTGCTCAGAGTCTCCTTGTTGCAAAAAAGCGTTTACCGGACTGCAGGATCAGTTTAAAAATATCAGTTAACTTAGAAAAAAGCAACAACGGTTGTAAAAATGTCAAATTTTCAATTGCTGGAAAAAGTGGCCCACGAAATAAATCAGGGCTTTCCCGATAATTAAAAATTTCCACTTTTCTTTGCTCCGGATGTTTGATAAGAGTGTCTTTGTTATAAAAAAATGTTTACCGGACGGCGGGTTCAATTAAAAGTATCAGTAAACTTAAAAATAAGCAACAACGGTTGCAAAAATGTCAAATTTCCACTTTTTGAAAAAACTGGCACCCGAAATAAATCAGGACTTTTCCGATAATTAAAAATTTCCACTTTTCTTTGCTTTGGATGTTTGATAAGAGTCTCATTGTTGCGAAAAAACGTTTAACGGACAGCGGGTTCAATTAAAAATATCAGCTAACTTAGAAAAAAGCAACAACGGTTGAAAAAATGCCAAATTGATACTTTCCGGAAAAAGTGGCTAACGAAATAAACCAGGGCTTTCCCGATAATTAAAAATTTCCACTTTCCTTTGCTCCGGATGTTTTATAAGAGTCTCTTTGTTACAAAAAAACGTTTACCTGACCGCAAGATAAGTTAAAAATATTAGTTAACTTAGAAAAAGCAACAACAGTTGCAAAAATTCTATATTTCAACTTTTTGGAAAAACTGGCACATAAAATAAATCAGGGCTTTTCCGATAATTAAAATTTTCTCTTTTCCTTTGCGGGGGATGTTTGCTCAGAGTCTCCTTGTAACAAAAAAACGTTTACTGGAACGCATGATCAATTAACGGCAAGAAAAAAGGCGTCAAAAAATTATCAAAACGTCAGTGAGAAATATAAAGCTCAAATAAATCTTGCGAAAGATTAAAGCCCAACTTGCGAAACTAAACATAGGTAAAGTAGAGTCAATCGTCACAGAAAGACTAAAAAATTTTTCGAAAAAGGAAACTTATCTCTAAAAAATTTTTTATAAAATTTTTAAAATTATTTTCTAGAAATAATTATGATCTTTAACTATGTTCTTCCTTAAGAAAATAAAAAAATTATTTTAACGCAAAATTATCAAAAATTATACGTATATTTTTTATCAAAATATGTTGTTGCGACTAAAAAAATTATTTATGCATTTCCAAAAAATTATTATTTGTCATTATTAAATTTTCAATAATTTTAATAACTTCCATTATTATAGTTACAAAGCAAACCGATTTTATTTCTACCTAATCTTTAATTTTTAAACTATAATCAAAGAATGATTCATTTTAATTTAAAAAGTTACTTTAAAATCTTTTTTATTTAAAAGCTGATTTTTTACTTTTTTATAACTAATTTTTATTTTCTATTCTATTATTCCTCATTTGTGAAAATTTCATTGAATATTTTACTTTTTTTAAGGAATAATTCTAGTTACTGAATACATTTACAGGTTCTTGTATTAATGTTAATGAACCTAATGTGTACTAAAGGAAATCATTTTTAAAAAATTTTCGAACAAAATTTTACTTTTTTCGAAAATGCCCTCTGCGTGAAGAAAAACCCATATACCATAAAAACTGTAGCTTCAAACCTTAAATGATCAGGAATTGAGACATCTACCTTAATGTTTTGTGATTTAAATGGCAATATCGCATTTCTGTGTTTTAGATTTTTGATTTTCAAAGAAATAATGGTTGTTCAGATAAAAAAAAGTACAATACCTTGCTTGGTAACAGAGTTAACAATGTATAAATATATGAAAGGATGATGGGTTTCATTTGTGATGTTCCAAAGTAAAGACAAGCACCACTGTCTGGGTAAACAAGAAACTTGCCTTGCACCCTCCTACATTCATGCTCCCAAAGGGAAGAAAACTTAGGGTTAGAGGTTACGTTGGAAACTGACGAAAGCCAACGTAAGCGCTTTTCTCTGAAGTCTACCGCAATATATCCGATTTCTCTGGTTCCACAATACGTTTCCCTTCTTGAACAAACACACATTGACAAGATTCCTACTTTGAGATGAAACGACGTTACTTTCATCTGTACCTCAAGAGTATCTGCTTTCAAAATTAGTACAAATTACCTTATATTTCACAGCTTTGACACTATTTTCTTTTCATTTTAATTAATTTTAAACGATTATTTTCCTTTATTATTTTTGTTTTCACTTTAATCAATTTCAAACGATTATTTTCCTTTATTATTTTTGTTTTCATTTTAATCAATTTCAAACGATTATTTTCCTTTATTATTTTTGTTTTCACTTTAATCAATTTCAAACGATTATTTTACTTTATTATTTTTGTTTTCATTTTAATCAATTTCAAACGATTATTTTCCTTTATTATTTTTGTTTTCATTTTAATCAATTTCAAACGATTATTTTCCTTTATTATTTTTGTTTTCATTTTAATCAATTTCAAACTATTATTTTCCTTTATTATTTTTGTTTTCATTTTGATTAATTTTAAACGATTATTTTCTTCATTAATTATTTTATGCAAACTATGAAGCAAAGGCAAAGGAACATATATTTTTATCAAGTACAATTTAAAAATACACTGTAAAAAGTTGGATTTATTTTATATGTATAGATTCTTTTTTAATAAGTACTAGATCATTTCGCGTGCTAATTGTCTCCTTTCTGATTTTATTTTGACATTTAATAATCATAAATCTTTAAAATTAAAAAAAATAAAATAAAATAAAATTACAATCTTTAAAATTTGGAGATGAGTGAACTATGAAGCAAAGGCATTGCTAAAAAGCGATACTTAATTTCGAAATAATTCAACATTTTTAAACTGTAAAACTTTGAAGATTTAAGACACGTTCCTTAAAATTTAAGACTTGTTCTTAATTCGTAATTCCAAGTTTTTAGAATTGAAGTTATTTAAATTCAAGAATTTAAATTTGAACACGTCTTTTAAGGATGTTCTACCCGTACAGTCAAACTTAAAATTTATCAGTTTTTATCTTGAATTATAAAATCAGCAAAAAAGAAGAGCTTTTTGTTAATTCCAACGAATGTTAAAAGAGAAGCGTTTAACATAAACAAATAGTTTGAGTTATAATTGTTTGTTTAAAAATAGTTATTTAAACATTTATGTTTCTTACTTCATCTTCGACCAAAATCGTAATTTTCACTCAATTTCAATTCCCAACGGTTCATTTTGTTCCTTAAAAGATCGTTTACAGATCTATTTGGTATGTTTTTATTAAAACTTGTAATTTGACCCATTGTATAATTTGCAAGATCATTAACTGTCTAATTTCTAAATAAAAATAATTTTAATAAAAACGTACAAAATAGAATTGTAAAAGATCTTTTAAGGAATAAAATGAGATGTTGAGAATTAAAATTAAGTGGAATTGAAAGAAATTAAACTTCTAAGACGAAGAAACGAACACAAATATCCAAATAACTATTTTTAAGTAAACAATTATGACCCAAGCTATTTTTTTCTAAATTACTGTTTGGTATCATTTTCAAAATTCAATAAAAAGAACTTTGGGTTCATTCTCCTTAATATTATAAATCATCATAATGATTTGATTAATTTTAAAGTTGACTGTACGGGGTACAGTCAACTGTACCCCATACAGTTGTATTTGTGGTGACGTACTTAAGGTACAGTGATTAAGCATCTTAAATAATGTTATCTCAAAATGGAAGTTTGAAAAGTCTAACTAATGTATTTTTAAGTCAGGAGGATCTCTAATTTAGCTTCTTTTGAAATTCGACTTCTCTTAATTTTTCTCTCTTCTGAATTATTTTCGAATCCGAAATTTTCTTAAGTTATGTTATTTATATATTTTTTAAAAATTGCAACTTTCAATTAATTTTATATTAAAATTACGAAACATAATCACGCGCTTTTCATTTAGAATTATTTAATTTCCCAATTATTTTTGCATTTTTTGACATTTGAAAACAAAAACACATCTATGACTTGAACTTAGTCTAAATTTCAAATTTGAAAAATCCAATCAGCATTGCGAAAAAGCGACAACAATGAAATATCGAAATTGCGAGGTTTTTGAGCCGTTAATTTTTTGGTATCTTCTCGATTCTCTCAAATTTTAATTTTCCCAAAGTTTATTTTCGCTTAAAATTGAAACAAAGAAGTACGAGTTTATAAGATAGGGGTGCCCGTTATTAAAAGTCAATGAAGTTGGTAATGACGATATTAAAAAACGAATAGAAGTCGCTCCAAAGCACTTCATGAAATTAAAGCTAATTATATTAAGTGCAGACCACATTTCACGAAGAGAAATAACCAGTTCGACAAATTTTAAGTTTTGTTAGTGTTTTTCAACGAAAATTGATATTTTTAAAGAAAAATAATTACCCCTTGATGGAAAATTACAAGTTTAGAAAATTTGAGGTTATGTTATCGGTTTTCAAAGGAAATTAATATTTTTATTGAAAAGTCATTACCTCTGGATGGCAAATTACAAGTTCTTAAAATTTTAGGTTATGTAAGAGAGGGAAATTAATGTTAGCGAGGGAAATTAATACTTTTAAAAATATCAGTACCTTTGATGGAAAATTACAAGTTTGTGAATATATTATTCTACTAATATTCTACATTTATTTTATAATGTAGATATTGTTCTACATGTAGACAATACATGCAGATAATATTCTGTATTCTACAAATATTTTAGAATATTTTCAAAAATTTTATTGATCATTCCAAAATCTTTTGAATTCTGTGATAAACTTCTAAAATCTTTTAGTTTTTTCCAAATTTTTTTTAAGGCTATAAAAAACTCTACAGAATTTTAGGAAAATTTTGAAAAGAATTTAGAAGATTCTTCAAGATTGTGGGCGTCTTTTGTATATTTAGAAGAGTTCTAAATGATTCTGCAGAATTCTGGAAATTTTTTAGTTCAGAATATTCTCGCCTCGAAGAAAGAAGCTTATAGAAGAATTCAGATTCAGAAATTACAAGTTCGTAAAATGTTAGGATATGTTAGGGTTTTTCGACGGAAATTAAGGTTTTTATAGAAATAATAGTACCTTTTGATGGAAAATTAAATCTTGTACAATTTTAGATTATATTAGGGTTTTTCGAGAGAAGTTAATATCTTTATTTGAAAAATCAGTACCTCTTCAATAAGTTACAAGTTTGTAAAATTTTAGATTACGTTAGGGTTTTTTGAGGGAAATTAATACTTTTATAGAAATATCAGTACCTTTTGATGGAAAATTACAAGTTTGTAAAATTTTAGATTCTGTTAGAGTTTTTCAAGGGAAATGAATACTTTTATAGAAACATCAGCATCTTTTTATGGAAAATCACAATTTTGTAAAATTTTAGGTTACGTTAAGATTTTTTGACAAAAATTGATATTTTTGTTTCTATAAAAGTATTAATTTCCCTTGAAACACCCTAACATATAAGCTAAAATTTTACAAAATTGTACTTTTAAATGAAAAGGCACTGATATTTCTATAAAAGTATTAATTTCTCTCGAGAAAACCCTAAAATAACCTAAAATATTAAAAACTTGTAATTTTTCAATGATAGGTACTGATTTTTGAATAAAGATATTAACTGCCCTCGAAAAATCCTAATATAACCTAAAATTTTACACACTTGTAATTTTCCATCAAAAGGTATTGATGTTTCTATAAAAGTATTAATTTCCCTCGAAAAATCCTAACATAACCTAAAATATTACAAACTTGTTATTTTCCAATAATAGGTACTGATTTTTCAATACAGATATTAACTTCCCTCGAAAAACCCTAATATAACCTAAAATTTTCTAACTTGTAATTTTCCATCAAAAAGTACTTATGTTTCTATAAAAGTATTAATTTCCCTCAAAAATCCTAACATGATCTAAAATTTTACAATCTTGTACTTTTCCATTAATAGGTACTGATTTTTCAATAAAGATATTAACTTCCCTCGAAAAACCCTAATATAACCTAAAATTTTACAAACTTGTAATTTTCCATGAAAGGTACTTATGTTTCTATAAAAGTATTAATTTCCCTCCAAAAATCCTAGTATAATCAAAAATTTTATAAACTTGTAATTTTCCATCAAGGGATAATGATTTTTCTTTAAAAATATCAATTTTTCTTAAGAAACACTCAAATAACTTAACATTTGTCATATTTGTTGAACTGGTTATTTCTCTTCATGACATATGGTCTGCACTTAATATAATTAGCTTTAATTTCGAAAAGTGCTTTGGAGCGATATTTTTCGTTTTCTAATATCGTCTTTACCGACTTCATTGACTTTTAATAACGAGCACTCCTATCTTATTAACTCGTACTTCTTTTGTTTCAATTTTTTGGGAAAATAAACTTTGAGAGAATTAAAATTTGGGGGAATTGAGATAGTACCAATTTTTTATAAAAGGATTAATTTAGAGTCGAGCTGTATTATTTTCGATTGCGATAACTTCATGCTATTAATTTAAATGCAAAACAATTAATAACAATTGACTGTTTGATACTATTGTATGGTCTTCTCTTAAAAGTGAAGTAGGAGGAAAACAGAATGCGGGACTATTTTTGAGGTGTTCTCTTTTAATACCTGAATCTAGCCTTACAGGACTCTTTTACAGTGTAATTAAATAAATAATAAAAATAAATAATAAAAATAAAAATAAATAATAAAAATAAAAATATATATAATATATAATACATATAAAAAATAAATAATAATAAAAATAAAAATAAAAGTTTTGCCCGTTTACTGATTTTAAATAAAAATAAAAAATAGAATTTTATGTTTTATTGTGTTTTAAAATACATAATAGAACACATAAGACCCAGAAAGAATTATTATTTATAAAAGCTTTATTCTTCATAAATCTTTTAGAAACTCAATTGTTGTATTAAAATTAGAGCTATGCAGTTCTCCAGTTCGAATTTTCAATGTGCGATTCAAAATTTTTAAATTCGAATTGCATTTCAGATGGATTTAATTTCAAAACCAACTGAATAATTTCGATTTCGAGAAATCTTGCATTTGAAGAGAGATTAGAAGCTTCAATTTCTTCTTGAATTAAACTCAGTTTCGAAAAATTCAATGTTCTAACCGTGTCCGAAAAGGTAACAATTTGCACTGAAAATTCGAACTGACGAACTGCATACCTCTAATTAAAATGAATAAATTTGCACTGGGAGAACAAAATCGAAATAATTAGAATATAATAGAATTAGAATAGTAAAGACTTTTTTCAAATCTTTAACTCGTATTTGCTTCTGAAAACAGAAGATACTGTTTTAAAATATACCGAAAGTTGTGGAATTCTATTTTTGTGAAAAAATGTTTTAAAATATACCAAAAGTCGTGGAATTCTATTTTTGTGAAAAAATGTTTTAAAATATACCAAAAGTCGTGGAATACTATTTTTGTGAAAAAATGTTTTAAAATATACCAAAAGTCGTGGAATACTATTTTTGTGAAAAAATGTTTTAAAATATACCAAAAGTCGTGGAATTCTATTTTTGTGAAAAAATGTTTTAAAATATACCAAAAGTCGTGGAATTCTATTTTTGTGAAAAAATGTTTTAAAATATACCAAAAGTCGTGGAATTCTATTTTTGTGAAAAAATGTTTTAAAATATACCAAAAGTCGTGGAATTCTATTTTTGTGAAAAAATGTTTT
>JBAGKK010006757.1:0-12314 GCA_037177015.1 Euceroptres primus | reverse complement strand
TATATATTATATATTATTATATATAATTATTTATATATATAAATAATTTTAAATTTTAATGAACTTTTTGAAAGGTGAAAGCATTCATGCATCGAGGCATTAAATTTGCAATCGTTTAAACTTCGAATGTATCAATTTTAGTGCTTTGAATATAGAATTCCAAACTTTTGCCCCTCTGCAACTAGAATGGACGATTTCCATTTTCATAAAATACACGTTCTGCATTAAACTTGAAATAGGTTTTTAAGTTATTCCGCGAACTTAATACTATGCTGATATCGTCCTCGTATATACTAAAATCGCTCTTTGATTACAGCCTTCGTGCCTTCGTGGTCTGTAACAACTTGTTCTCAAACAAATCAATTTTGCATATATTACTTCTACGTGGAGATCGCATAGTTTGCGAAGGGAAACAAACGTGCAAAATCTTTCGAGAACAGAAACCTCGAAGTGAGTTGATTCCCTTGCATGATATGTTGGCCTCATGCCCACAAAACATCCTAGGCAAACAATACATAATCAGAAGGAAATTCTACGATGGTCCAGTCAAATTTTCATTTTACACCGTATTAACTCACGAGCACATTTTTTTTACTTAATCGCTTCAGTGAAGGGTCACATATTTTTTGAGAAAGGTGTCAAAAATCAAATATGCGTGAATTTTAGCAGATTTAGCTAAAATCTTATGGATTTTAGCGAAAAAGGTAGAGAGAGGAAAGAAAGTTTATGCTGGCAGAGGATAACTAAAAGTACATAAAATTTCACGTGAACTGAAAAAAAAACAATGTTCTATCTTCATAAACTTCGGAGTTATGAATTTTTGAAACTGTGTTTTTTCACTGTTCTATTTTTCTCAAAAAATGAAAAACACGTTTTCTTGGTTATTTCTGCAATCCTGACGTGAAAATTACATAAGGATAAATGAAAGAGGACTCAATTCTGAGAACTTAAAAAAAACGTGGTTCTAACTTAAATAGGTCAAAAGCTATGACCTCTCAAAGTTGACCCTCTCTGCCTTTTGTGAGTCAAACGTACTGAAAAATGTAATTTCAGTCATGTTTTGACTAATATAATAAAATATAATGCACTGAATGATTACTAATGATCAATTAAACATTTATTATAAATAAACTAATAATTATTTAAATAAATTAAATTTTTCACAAATTAATTTTTTTTGTACATTTTTCGTTTTTTTCTTGCAGAAAATAATTCAGAATGGCTTATTCGTCACTTTTCATGAGTAATGAAACATATTTACAATTAAATAAATGTTATTAAAAATTAAGTTATCACTTTTTCAGCATTCATGACTAATTTTGTCTCCTAAATTAATTGAAAATAGGTAAGTATTCATTATTTATGAATAAAACAAAAAATTTTTTTAAGCAATAAATGTTAAGAATGTGTCCTTTTTAACCCAACTATTCTATTCTTTGTAGAAGGAATGGAAAGTGGATAATAAATATTTCTTTTTATTTTACTTTATTCAATACTACATCTCGTTTCCGTATCACCTAGGAGGTAGAGTTTTCTGCGCTTTTTTTTAAGTGGACACCCTTGGCATCCTAAAAATTATGAAAACAACTGTTCCAAACTTTATTATGTATTATCCGAGGATAATAATAAAGTTATGGAATTCATCCATTGAGGTCTTATAAATTCAAAACGATTTCCTTAAAATCAGACAAATTTTGCTCAATTTAAGTTAATTTAATTTTAAGGTGTTTTCGTTTTTTTTTACACCTTCCGTTCCTTCTAAAAAACAACATCCGTAGACCATTTTGGAAAAGGTCAATCGATTATCCAAATTCTAGATGGTTTTTTGAAAAGTAGCAGTTCTTGGGCAAGAATCGAAAAAACAGGGTTTTTCGAAGCGCTGTATCTCGGAAAGTATTGGTGCTAAGACATTACTTTTTTTCTAAATTTCTCAGAATTTTGTCTACTTTCTTTCCTCTACCTTTTTTCGCTAAAATCCATAGGAGAGCAACAATCCATGCATATATGATTTTTGGCACCTTTCTTAAAAAATATGCCCGGATTCCGGTTCGAAATTCTTGTCAAAAAACCAGATGGTATATAAGTGACCCAAACTGAAGCGATTAAACAAAAAAATGCGCTCTTGAGTTAATACGGGATTTCGCCTCTTTTTCCGACAATTTGACTGGACTACGATAGCAAAAAAAATTACAGCAAGAAACACATTTTACAATTTCAGGCCTACCAGCGATGTTTGAGAATAAAAAAAAGTAGAAAAAGTAACCATTTTTTTCAAAAAAAGGGACAAAAAAACCTGGATAAAGGTTTTTTTAGGGATTTTTGGGGATCCTGAAATTTTTTTCAGGATTTGAGTAGACACTAGGGTATCGCACGAAATCCTGATTTTTCGATTTTCCAAAACCTTCAAGCGGAAATTTCTTTCTCGTTGAGAGAAATTTATTCTGCATTTTTTTCATATTTTTAAAAAATTGTTTAGAGGTCGCTAAAGTTTCTTTTTTGTCGAAAACGTAACCATCCTTAGAGCATAAATATTGGGATAAATTAATGTTTTGTGGGTCAAAATCGTTCCTAAATTTTTTTTAAATATGATATTCACAGGGAATATTCATAACGTTATTGAGACGAAATTCCTGAACCATAATCAACAATTGAACTTAATTAACTTAGCGACTAAAAAGTTTTTAAATAAAAAATTTCCTAAACATAATTAAAATCGCATAAATCTTGAAAATAGTAAGGGTTTTAATTGAAAAAAATCCTTTTGAGTTGAAAATACTCTATATAAATATATACACTAGGAAGCGTTTCAATAATCGTGTAGGTTGTTAATTTTAACAACATAACTTTTCTTCTCTCATCTCATAGGTTGCATCTATGTATCTCATGCATCTATTAATCTATATTTTTTATTAACTAAAAAATGATTTTCTCAAATAAAACCCTTACTATTTTCAAAATTTGGGCAATTTGATTAACTTTCAAAAGATTTTTCATTTAAAAACTTTTTATTTACCAAGTTAGTGGAATTCAATGGTTGATTATGGTACATGAATTTCTTGGCAATAAATATAAATTATTTATTGGAAATAAATTTAAATATTCTCTGTATCATATTTAAAAAAAAATTTGTTGTCTATTTTGATCCCCAAAATTTAAATTTATCCCAAAATCGATGCTATATAGATGCTAAACACTCATTAAAAAATATTTGTTCAACATGACAAAAATTTGAGAGAATTAGCACACCTCTGTTAAAAAATTTTACCTTTAGTTTTGATGATAAATTTAAAACTGTAGAAAATAAAAATTATTACACCCTTGAGGTCACGTTTTCAGGTTTTGGAAAATCGAAAAATTAGGATTTCGTGTGACACCTTAGGGGACATCCTGCAAGTTTTTATTGGATATTTTCTTACATTGTAATTAAAGCTTTCATAAGCTCACATCAGTCTCAAGCAAGTCTCATCAAAATTCTTCCTTACCAGGAGAATTTTTTTCTATTTGACGTGCTCTCTAAATCTGAATCAGTGAGAAGTAAGTCACTAAATCAAATCAGTAAGGATTTTCACTGACAATCAGTGAGATTTTACTGATGTTTTCAGTGAAATCTCACTGATTGTTAGTGAAAAAAATGTGTCACTAAATTCAAATCAGTAAGGATTTTTACTGATGTTTTCAGTGAAATCTCACTGATTGTTAATGAAAAAAGTGTGTCACTAAATCAAATCAATAAGGATTTTCACTGATGTTTTCATTAAGGATTTTCACTAACAATCAGTGAGATTTCACTGAAAACATCAGTGAAATCTCACTGATTGTCAGTGAAAATCCTTACTGATTTGATTTAGTAACAAACTTCTCACTGATTCAGATTTAGAGAGTGTAAAGACAGTTTTTCACACTAAGACGAAAGTAATGCATATCATTCAAAGAAAAATAGAAAGTAAAAGTTTGTGTACTGAAGTAAAAGCCGCAGGTGCCCATTACCAGTCTTTCATCGAGATCGCTGCAGCAGTTTGTCAATATCATAACGAAAGATAAATTTGCATAGAGTTATGTAGGCATTATGCTACATAAGCTTGATCACAAGGATAACCACGTCTCTATATTTTAAATCACGGTCAAGGAACTTTTAAGTGCACCCTATGTAAACTTGTAGTAGATGAATTCTCACGAACAGAAATATGGTATATTATTAGCATTCATTAACTTATTCAAGATATTTATTTTCATTCGCATATTTTCATTACCTTTATAATTTTTATAAATCATTTCTTTTCTTGATCAAATTCTTTCTCTTTTAATAACTTTAATACTTAACCATTAGAATTATATTATAAATGTTGACTATTACAATATTAATTATTGATTAACTTGGATTACTGAAAGTGCAAATAATATATATATATATATATATATATGTGTGTGTAACATTAATTACTTCCTCAGATAATGACTTATACAATGCAGCAATTCTCCCTTAAATTGAAAAATTATTCTGCGCAGTAAAAGAAAAACGCCGACGGGAAATCATTGTAAAGATCATAAAGACAATCGTTTTTTTTTTTACAAGAACAGGCGATGAATAAGAGAAGGGAGTCGTGTTTTTCCATTCTGACAGATGAACATAATTTCTTAATTAAGATAAGCAGTTACAAAATACCGTTCACAGAGATAAAAAATGGGGAAAGAAATGAAATAATTACGATTGCTCATTATAGTTTTTTAGAATTTTAACGAACATTTTTTCGTTACGCAAATAATCGTTGCCTGCAATGAGACATCGCTGCAAATATTTGATCCACTTTAATTCAAGAGATAAATGGATGGAAAGCGAAATATCCAATAACACGTGTTTTATGACCTTACAAATTCCACAGCAAGTATTATTTCTCATTGGACTTTTATATCGAAAAATAAACATTATAAAATCTAAATTATTCGTATTTAAAAATACGCATATTTTAAAATACAAATAATTAATAAATAATATAGTTTATTATTCAGGAAAGTTTTGTAATAAATAATCATTAATTTGAATTCCAGAATGCTCATGCAACGTTTCTCACAAAGTGAGCATATAAACGATAGCATCTTTATTGAAATAATGAGTTTTACGAGCTTATAAGCGAATTAAATCTTCCATTAAATCGATAACTGTTGAACATGGATGAAAGAACAAGAGAATGCACTTTCCTTATTTCGGTCAAGATAAGAAATTAATACAAGCTTGGGTGCCTGAAGCAATGGGCTTATCTGCACTGATGGGTCCAAATAGGCGAAATTTCCCTCGTGGCTAATTGCAAGGTTAATTATAAATTAAGGTATTAACTACTATTAGTATCGAAACGTGACAGGCGTCACTTACAGTCTGTTGCTTGGCATTATCACGTTATTCGTGGCTGAGAGCGCAAAATAATTAGACGAAGTAGTTTCACATAAACCAAAGCGGAAAACCTATTTCCCATCTAGCCGAGAAACATTAATCGCAATAATGATTCCAATTTTTCCTCAAACCCATTGTCTAACCATTTTAACCAACGAGTTCGACATGAAATTAATCGTCGTTCATTAGAACTGATTCTTTTGTCCTGGAGCAAATGCATTAGAGCCACAAAAGATTCGAGCGCTATTGCAGGATGAATCTGAGAAAATGAACTTCGAACTTTTCCGATTTGCTTTTTCTTTTTTTAATGTGCAGTGCACAATGCGATCGACGACGTTGCTAAGATACCAATGGAGAAAAAGTGAAAAGAGTGGTAACAGAAAAAGACAAATGAGAAACATTGGTAAGTGGAAAGAGGACTTTTCTCGCTTCCTTGAATCACTGAGAAGTCGATGACAGTTCAAAGTGATTTTAAGTCTTCGTTTAAAGGTTTTAATGAAAAGTGAAGGGTATCAGAAAATACAATCTTGATATTATTAATCATGACATATATGTATCGTCAGGAAGAGAAATTTTTTTCTCCTTTTGAAATCTTTTTAGGGAGTGATATAAAAAATAAAAGAAACTTTTTGTTTTAGATAGCCTTACGTTTTCATGCGCTTTTCGGACTCAAATTGATGCTTGGGACTTTAGTGTCTCTTCCACACTTAGACTCGGAAATGGAATCATTTTACGATAATACTAAAAGGAAAACTAAACTAAACATTAACCCAGATAAATAAAAACAACTTTTACATTCTGCGTTCTATGCTAAAAACTGTATATAATTATCACTTTAAAACTACCAAACATAATTCCTGAACCACATATCAATTTTTTAATAAGAACTAAACTTTACGATCTAAACTCATAAAAATCTCTGTTTTCATTCTTTTCACAATACTAACATTTAAAAACTGAAACTACTTACAGTCGCAAGCAGGTAATAAAAGAAAGAAGAAATATCTTTCATATAATAAGGGTGTTGAAAGGATCGAAACGGAAATAGTTGCAAAATATCGTTTTTCGCTTTGCATTAAGCGAAAGACAAAATGAGTAAGAGTTGCTCTCGCGTAATGTAATCTTGCAATTTATCGTTCGGAAAATCAATATCGTCCCTGGCCGCAAGGGGCAAAGCGCAACTTGGAAAAAATTGAGCAGAATTTCGTAATTTCATCCCTGATGCTCCGAGAGAAGGCGAATTTGTAGAAATATTTCGAATTCTAGAGCGTTGTTGAAGAATATAGGTGGTTTGGGGGAAGACAAGACGAAAATATAAAGGTGAGAGCAGAAAGTACAGGAAGGCAAAAGGATGAACAAATATATTCCATCTCTGGAGCATATTGGACAATTCACACGAAAAGACGAGAAAATGAAAAACTTCACTCATGAAAATATATTCAAAACACATTTGTACCTGTACTTACAATAAATTTTTGGTTCGTTGCAATTTTTGCATGAAAAGATGCGAATTTAAAAAGGTTCTAACATTTATTGGTTGGTGTAGCTGATTCTTTTACACTACGGTTATGTACAGCTTTTGGCGCGACTTTCTAAAGTCTTTTATTCTGTTTTCAGAAAACATTTTCTTCGTTATTCACAAAAGATGTTCCGGAACCATTGTGTCTTTGTTGTCAATTTACTGGCATTAACGAATAAGAAATATATCATTCAAGTTTAAAATAAAAATGACAGCAAATATTCTTATACGAATAATTTATTGTATGTTATTAATTTTGATATGTATTCCTAATAAAGTTAGGATTTTTTATTTGAATGGGTTTATGTGAATACTTTTGTAAAGTGTTTCCATTAAAATTGTTAATTACGTCAAATAAAATATTTTCCCCTCAATAAATACTGAACAACGAACAATTGTTCGTTGTTCAGTATTTACGAACACTATAATTTTTATTCACATCAACGTTAAATTTTAGAATGCATAAAAGAAGAAACTGCATTTCAAAGGCACTAAGCTCGCAAATGAGCAGATGTTAGCCGGCTGTAAAAAAGCATTGACGCTATGAAAAGGAACGTTATACTTGTATTTTTTTAAAATCATTTTCTTGGCGCAACACAGAGTCATTACATAAAATCTAATCACGAGAACATTTTAACGTATTTTTAATACGTGCCTTGAGTGGCTCGCATATTAAAAGAGTCTTATATCTAGATTAAGATGAAATATCCTTTATACACAATTACTTAGACTAATTCGGGTTAATTACAATCTTCAGAGTCACTCTTCTTAAATAATTAGAATAAATAACGACAAAGGCAGATCACCGGGATTCCTATTTTCAAAGCATTCGCTACATTTATTGTAACCTGACAACTAATTATATTAATTATTTAATTAAATTAATATATTAGTTAATAATATGTTAATTAATTAAATTAATATATTAGTTAATAATATGTTAATTAATTAAATTAATATATTAGTTATTAATTTATTAATTAAATAAATTATTATATTAGTTATTAATATATTAATTAATTAATTATCTGAAAACAAAAGGATTCTTCACCAAAAAAAAATACTGAGAGTTTAACACGGTGGGTCTGAACCAACTTTTATTATATGGTCGTTGCATATGGGACTTTCCGACTGATTATGGTAGTCTGTGATCCCGCGAACATTTTAAGACCAAAAATTAAAAAATCGATCCGGACTTTTTTGAAAAAAGTCGATTTTTATGTTTAAAATATTTAAAAATTACAAAAAAATTTAATTGCTAGCTTCTTGCACATGGAATTTTCCTATTGATTATGTTCGTCTGTAATCAGACTGTCATTTTAAGACCAAAAACAAAAAAATCCATAAGGCTCTTTTCGAAAAAAGTCGATTTTTATGTGCAAAATATTTAAAACTCAAAAAATTTTACAAATTTAATTGTATGGTCCTTGCATGTAGCATTTTCCGACTGATTATGGTAGTCTGTGATCCCACGGATATTTTATGACCAAAAACAAAAAAATCCATGGTACCCTTTTTGAAAAAAGTCGATTTTTATGTTTAAAATATTTCAAAATAAAAGAATCACAATTTTCACTTATTTTTTGTTGTTGGTCTTAAAATATCCGCGGGATTACAGAACACTCTAATCAGTCAGAAAATCCCATATGCCTTGAAATCTTGAAAACCCAAATCTTGAAAACCCAAATCCCATAACCCTTGAAATTACAGGGTGGCCGTTTTCGTCGACGAAAAAAATTTCCGGTCATTTCCCGGTCATCGAAATTTTTTTCCCGGTCATTAAATAAGTGTCCAATGAATAACAGTTAATTCAATGGGTTTTAAAAGTTTTAAAATGTTTTTTATTCAATATTCTGAATATACAAACATGAATTTCTTTTTAATTTAACATTTAAATAGTTTATATTATTGAAGAAGTAGAAGTAGAGGTTTTTCAACTAAGCCCTAGTGATTAATACTTTTAGGACAAACATTTTTATATGTTTCTAAAAGTAACATTAGGCTATTTTATATAATGAAGTGTCACTGTGAGTTAATCGAGAGCATTGGTTTTAAATCGATGTAATACAAATATGTTGAGTTAAACTAATCCCTAGTGATTCAAGTTGCTTGCTCGCTTTAAACAAATAAGGCGGGAATTTCAAAATTCGTAATATAATATATAAGCAAATCACCTTATGTAACACATTTTTGAAAAATTAAAATCGTTTTTCATTAAAAATTTAAAAAATCCCCGGCCAACAAAAAAATTCCAGGTCATTTCCCGGTTTTTCCAGGTCACAATGAATTCATGGTCACTCCCCGGTTTTCCATGTTTCCCGGTCCAGCGGCAACCTTGAATTAACCCATTAAGGACCAAATGGACACTTTTCTTACACTTTTTTCAACAGCTTTATTCACTATGAAATCGGTCCTTCAAAAATCGAAATTAGTAATTTCTAACGTAAAATTGTCTGAACATTCGATTCCTGCAGTCAGAATTTTGAAAAAATGCATATTGAAAAAGTTATATTTGTTTATTTAACAAAAAACACGACATTTTGGATGTAAATTTTTTTGTATTTCATATTTTTGCATCGAAACCGTAAATCGATCTCTTCAATTAGTAAATTTTTTGCGTCATTGCACCCTTATCTTCAAAATGTAAGGGTAGGTTATTTAAAATTCAAGATGGCAGCATTCAATATGGCTGCCGAAAATTTTCAAAATTCTCCAATTTCTATAAAAATTTGTATATAGAGGGTTTTTGGGTCGCTGTTCCACTTACGGTTTCGATGCGAAAATATGAAATACAAAAAAATTTTCATGCAAAATTTCCTATTTTTTGTTAAATAAACAAATATAACTTTTTTAATATGCATTTTTTTAAATTCTGACTGCAGGAATCGAAAGTTCAGACAATTTTACGTTGGAAATTACTAATTTCGATTTTTTTAAGGACCGATTTCATAGTGAATAAAGCTGTTGAAGAAAGTATTAAAAAAAGTGTCTATTTGGTCTTTAATGGGTGAAATTTGTATAATTTTTTTGTTTTAAATATTTCGAACATAAAAATCAACTTTTTTTTAAAAGGACCTTATAGATTTTTTTTTGTTTCTGGTCCTTATCTGTGGTTACAGACTACCATAATTATTCGGAAAATTCTGTACGCAAGAAGCTAACAATTAAATTTTTAGATTTTCTGTAATTTTTAAATATTTTGAACAGAAAAATCAACTTTTTTCAAAAAGTACCTTAAGGATTTTTTTGTTTCTGGGACTGCAGAAACAAAAGATTACAGACTATCAGGGATTACAGACTAGCATAATCAATCGGAAAAGCCCATATGCAATAACCTTGAAATTAAACTTGGTTCAAATCCACTGGTTTAACTGTTTATGGCACACATTTTTCATTCTTGTAATTTAAAAACTTTAATTTAATATAATCAAAACGAATCGATTGATAATATTACTATAATAGGAGCAAATTAATGCAAACGAATCATTTTTTATTTTTTATTTAGTATAATAATGAATGCAGTTTGCACTTGAAAAAATGTTTTTTTTCAAGTGCAATCTTAAACTTTTTTTAAGTGCATCTTAAACTTTTTTAAAGTGCATCTTAAACTCCCTCCTCCAATTCAAATTAGAAAAAATAATTTCACAGGATATTTATTACATAAATAAAAAGCCAATGAAACGCGTGTTGACCATTTTGGCGTTTGGGAGGCTTTGCTCCCACATCCTTGACTGTTTAAATGCGAAATTAGAAATTCCATAATTACATTATTACATTGCACGACATTCCATCTTCTTTTATGGACATTAGCGTGTTATTTGAATAAAGATGAGATAAAAGGGGTGCACCTTCGTCCTACCATGGACTAATTAATTATTGATAATTGCTTTCCACCGCAACGCAGTAGACAGACTGATATATATATCATACTCTGAAATTGAACTAACATAAGAGCCTTGTAGTTCTGTACGTGCTTTACTATAATGCAATTGTTAATTTATATAAACGTATTATTTTCGAAGTATTCTAATGTTTATTTCATATCTCTGCCTAATTATTTTGCCATTTAAATGCTTACTTACCTTCAGAAGAAACATATATTTATTATAATTTATTACATTTATTATAACTTTTATTGAACTTATCAGAATTTATCAAATATATGTTTTTTAAAAGAAAACTAATTTATAAATAAAATAAAATGTTTTATGACTTCAGCTTTATTGAAACAGACGAGAATAGATAAGAGTTCCCGGACTGCAAACGAAATTTAGATATTTTTTTATTTTATAGCTACCAGAGGTACATTTTTTAAACATGATTCAGCCACAATGCAGCCAGAACCATTTTGGTTTTCATACGAATTTTATTGAATTGGCCAAGCTTGACTGAATTTTGCTCTTTCATTCAGAATGAGCACTGAATAACGTAAAAGCGTTTCAATAAATAATTTATATTAGCTTGCGCTTTGCTCCATCGAAAGAGTGTTCTTGCAAGAGGAAAATTTGACCTGGCCATAAAACTTATTTGCATGTTTTGAATTTGAATAATGCCGGAAAAACAATTTACTTCTAAATACATTTTAGAAAATTTTTGACATTTTCAATTCTTTTGGCATATGATGAAAGTGAAAAACTGGATGAAAATTACAAGCATTAGGTAGTAAAATTGTCGAGATCCCTGCAACGTTAATGAAACTTGTTACAGGTATTTTCTTGTACATTAAACGAGTAACAGGAACTGCTGTTGTATAGTGTCAGCGAAATTATCTATTCTCTACTATCTCACTACACTGTATGTAATATGTGGTCAGCGTCTCGCTAAATTAGGCATGCAAATGACCAGCAGACATTTGAAATGTAATTTGGTAAATAAACTTTAGTATAACGATTTTTATTTTTCTCTGAATTTTATGTTCAAACTCACATCAATGATTAATAAAACCATATCCATTTTTCGAAATTTTCATTATTTAAAATAAATTCATTAATTTATGCCTGCAGACATTAGATATTAACAGGAAATAGAAATAATATCTATCTTTAATTTTAATCACATTTATTTTTTAAACCTGAAGAACCTGATGAATTAATATTAGTGATGCTGTTGAGTGAAGATTCACTCAACGGTGATGCATTCAAGCGAGATCTAGTCTTTCAAGATCTTGTCTCGATTTTGTCTTGTCATTATCAAGAATCTTGAAAAAATTATTGAATAGCACTAATGTATATGTTACCATCAGGGTTGCACGGTTACGCGTAACTCCAACTTTTATACATATAATACGTATTTTACGTATTACACGCAAAAAATGTAATAAACGTAAAAAATCGCGGACTTGAAAGGTGGGTGAGGGAAAAGAGCATAATATAACCTCACTTATTCCGGAATGCATTAAGTGCGAGATTA